>OZ034978.1:20204952-20294952 GCA_964030785.1 Siderastrea siderea
TCCATTGATAACTTCTGCGGTCCACATGTAACTTCGGGTCAGTGTGATGTCTTTTAAACTGATTTCGCTCAATGTGAAGGGCATAAGCAATTTTAAGAAAAGAAGAACAATTTTCACTTGGTCCCGAAAGCGCAATGCAGATATAACCTTTCTACAAGAAACGCATTCTACTCTTCAAACAATGATTCAATGGAAAAATGAATGGGGCGGAGAGCTTATTGCCAGTCATGGCAGTTTCAATTCACGCGGAGTGGCAATTTTTGATAAAAAACGGTCTTGATTGTAAAATCCAGCATACAATTCTAGACCCCATGGGAAGATACATAATTTTAAAAGCCGATCTAAAAGATTCAAGGTATGTGTTGATTAACTTATATGCTCCAAACAAGGACAAAGATCAAGTAGAATTCATAAACAATCTTCTCGCCATATTGAGAAAAGAAAGTCTTGACACCGCTGAGGAAAAAAGTAATCATAGGAGGCGATTTTAACTGCCCTCTTAATCCAGTTTATGACAAAAAAGGAGGCAATCTAAATCAACGAAAATCAGTCGTGGAATGCATTGATTGCTTACAAAATGAACTTGATCTAGTAGACATTTGGAGAATTAAAAACCCAAACAGAAAAAGCTATACGTGGAGTCAAAAATTCCCCACAATATTTTGTCGTTTAGATTATTGGTTAATTTCTAATAATTTATATGACCTCGTAAAATCAACTGATATAATTCCCGCAATTAGAACAGATCACGATGCAATTACTTTAGATATTGAAGAACTGGAAACCGAACTCCAAGGTTCCGGTTATTGGAAGATGAATTGTTCTCTGTTAGCTGATGAAGAGTATGTAATAGTGTGACAGAAATGATCCCGATTTGGACTGCACAAGGACGAAAGGTATTATCCGACGACCGCACAATATGGGATTGGATAAAATATAATATCAAAACTCACGCTATCGCGCATTCAAAAAAGAGAGCAAAAGAAAGAGATGACAAAGAAAAATGTCTTCAAAAGGAACTCAACAGAGCAAAGGAAGCATTAGAAAAAAACCCAAGTGATTCCAATACTTGTCGCTATTACGCATCTCGAGAAAAACTTGAGACGTTCTACGAAGAGAAAACAAAAGGAATAATAATACGTGCAAGAGTTCGATGGCATGAACACGGAGAAAAAAGTACGAAATATTTTCTGAATCTAGAGAAAAGAAATCATGTAAAGAAACACATACGAAAGCTGTACATAAAGGGCGCAATTAACACAGATCCAGTTGACATTTTAAAGGAACAAGAGCGATTTTATCATAATTTGTATAAAACTGACAACACTGATCCGGATATTGACACAAAAAGATCCACTTTTTTGAGTGAGTTAAATATACCAAAACCTTCCGAGCAACAGAAAATTTCATGTGAGGGTAAAATTTCGTCTGAGGAATGTTTTCGCGTTCTTGACATCTTTCACAATAATAAAACGCCAGGGAATGATGGCATTCCTATTGAATTCTATAAAAAGTTCTGGCCCCTAATTAGTGATAGTTTTATAAGATGGGTAAATGAGAGCTTTGAAAAAGGTGAGATGTCCTCTTCCCAAAAACAAGCGGTCATTACTCTCATTGAAAAGAAAGGAAAAGATCGCACGTTCCTTGAAAATTGGCGTCCAATTTCCCTAGCCAACGTAGATGCAAAAATAATGTCCAAAGTAATCGCTTGGAGAATTAAAAATGTGTTACCAGAGATTATTCATCACAATCAAACAGGAATACGTTAAAGATCGTTTTATAGGTGAAACAATTCGATCTATCTATGATGTAATGGATTATACTGTTGAAGAAGATATTCCAGGTCTAATGATTTTTATTGATTTTGAAAAGGCTTTCGATAGTGTAGAATGGGATTTTCTTTTTAAATGTCTAGAAGCTTTTAATTTTGGCCCAGACTTTCTTAACTGGGTTAAAACCTTTTATAAAAACATACAGAGCTGTACCATAAATAATGGAATTGCTTCAAAATATTTTGCGCTTGAACGAGGAGTCCGGCAGGGCGATACACTCTCGCCTTACCTTTTCATAGCAGTTGTGGAAACTCTTGCAATTGCCATTCGACAAAATAAAGAAATAAAAGGAATTTCTATCTCGAATGATGAAACAAAGCTCTTACAATACGCGGATGATACTACTGCAGTGCTCTCGGACATAAACTCGGCTAAAATGTTATTTGGATTGCTGGACACTTTTAAGGTCATTTCTGCCCTTAAAATTAACTGCACAAAAACTGAGGGTATGTGGATCGGATCATCCAAGGAGAACAAAACAAAACCGTTTGGAATTAAATGGCCAACCGAACCGATAAAAGCCCTTGGAGTATTCTTTACTTATGATCAAAAACTGCTTAAAGAAAAGAATTTAATTGAAAGACTGGATAGTATTAAAAAAACTGATCAACATTTGGTCCTCAAGAGGTTTATCAATCTTTGGTAAGGTAACAATAATAAAATCGTTTCTAATTCCAAAATTTGTTTATATATGCTCGCTTTTGCCCACACCTAACCAACTGGTGAAACATTTGAATCAATTGCTTTTCAAATTCTTATGGAAAGGAACAGACAAAGTAACGCGCATGTCAACAATTAATAAATATGAGGAGGGCGGTCTAAAAATGATCGATTTAGAGAGCATGGTTAAAGCTCTACGATTGGCATGGCTTAGACGAATATTCAACACAAATGACGGGACATGGAAACGGTACTTACAACACCAATTGAAATCATTCGGAGGTCTGTTCTTTTTGAACTGTAACTATGATGTTAACGATTATTCAATCACTTCCCAGTTTTATCGTGAGCTTCTATTGTGGTGGTCACAATTTCGTGAAAGTTTTGCTACAGAAATGAATTGGAAAAAAATTATTTGGAATAATAAAGAAATAAGAAAAGATGAAAAGCCTGTCTATTATAAAAATTATCTTGAATCCGGAATTACCCACATTCATGATCTCTTATTCGATCTCAATAGTAAAGATTCCTTTGTTTACGTTTCAAATAAAATTAGCAAATTTTAAAAAATTTTCTACAATGGGCAGGCCTTCGACACTCAATACCTGAATTTTTGAAAGGTAATGATCATATCGCCAATTCACTGACCCCTTCTTCGCTTCTAATAAATAACAACATCTTCGATGTGAAAGAAAAGAAATCGAAAGACTATCATTCGCTATTCGTTATCAAAAACGCACAACCTCCTAATATCGTCCATAGATTGAAAAATGATTTTAATATCTCAGACGATGTTTTGAGGGAATATTTCATATTACCTCACTCTGTTGCACTCGAATCATATGTCAAGGCTTTTCAGTATAAAATCCTTAATAATATACTCTACACAAATGCGAAATTATGTAAGATTGGCTTTAGAGCTGATGATTTATGTACTTTCTGCGAAGCTGAGCGAGAAACTTTGTATCACTTACTGTATCAATGCTCCTGCGCTAGGCAGTTTTGGAATGATTTTGAATCATACTGGTATCGCCTATCAAATCAAGTAGTTCACCTTACTTTGGAAAACATTTTATTTGGAATAATAATGGAGCGATGCCCTTCACATACATTACTAAATTACTTTATTATCATTGGAAAACTGTTTTTGTGGGACTGCAGGAGAAAGCAAATACACCCTAAAATACAAGGTTATGTGAACAAATTTGCTATCAAATATGAAATTGAAAGATAAATAAATAAGAAAGACTTTTTTCAAAAGAAATGGATATTTACCCCTGTTTAAAAAATTATGTACTATTTAAGCTGATTTGCCTTTATTATTATTTTTTATTTTTTTTCTTCCATTCATATGTTGCTCGTTAATTCGTGTAATTTCTTTAATCATAAATACCGTAATTGTTTAAAATTGTAAATTAAATAAAAGAATTACTATTTTTTTAACCTATTATAAATGTAAATGTAACTCTGTGAATGAAAATAATAAAATATTAAAAAAAAAAGAAAAAAGAAAAAAGAAAGAAAGAAAGAAAGGAAGAAAGAAAGAAAGGAAGGAAGGAAGAAAGAAAGACAGCGTTAGCTCTCAACTGGTCTCCTTAAACAAATTCAAGAACGACAGCAACAAACAAGACATAATGATCACTTAGAGTATTTGCATTGAGATACAATAAACAAAAAGAGCGGTCATCAGGAACAAAATTATTCTTAATCACACATTAAGCGTAAGCGTGCAAAGCGAAGAAAAACTGCCATAATTGTAGACTGAAAACACAGACAAGTTAGACAAATCTGTTCTGCAAACGAGCATGTAAGTTAACAAATTCAAGAAAAAAAACAGAGGATATATAAAAGACAACTTAAAGTCCATTTGTTGTAGAAAGTGCAATTGTAGAATGAAAGATAAAGTGTAGATCTCAACTGCTGTTCTTAAATCACTTTATAAAGAGCAAACTGAAACTAATGGCTCAATTAGAGTTTATTTTGCACTGAGATTTGATAAACAAACAGTCATCATCGAAAACGCAAACACTCGTGATCAAGAGTGACGCTGAGCTGGCTTACGTAATAGTCGTTTTAAGCAATCTCAAAAAGGCAAAATGGGCCACTTATATGGCATATTTACCAAATATAGCAATCTTCAAATACGGCGAACATTCTTGATGTCAAGTCAAGCTGCTAGGAGTAGAAGAAACTGCCATGTAGACTGAAAAACAAATTCAAAACGGAGGCGCAATGAAAAACAAGACATAATGGACTACTTAGAGTTTATTTGCACTGAGATAAGATGAACAAACACAGCTATTATCACGAATGAAAACTTTCGTGATCACAAGTGAAGCACGGCATAGTCTAAAACCTGGACTGGACTCTGGACTGGACTGGACTCTGGACTCTGGACTCTGGACTCTGGACTCTGGACTCTGGACTCTGGACTCTGGACTCTGGACTCTGAGAAATATATGATATATGTTCGAAACATCTTCGGGTTTTTTCGGGAATCTTCGGCAATCGTCAGCAAACTTCGGAATTCTTCGGAAAACCACCGAATCTTCATCCATTTTCTTTTATTAATAAAAAATCGCACGACCTTCTCGTGATGTTTTGAGAACTTTCAAAACATCACTCCTACTCCTAACTGTGCTCGAGGGAGGCCTTGCGATTTCCTATACTTTATTTTATTTTATTTTTTTTTGCTTTCTGAGAGACAATCTGTAATAGAAATGTAATAAAATCGTGCAAAATAGACTAAGCTCGAGAGATCTCCTTAAATTTGAATGGAAACTTTTCGACATAAAAACGAAAAGGAGGGAAGAGAGGAAAATGCAACGAGGACGGAGTATAGCAATGAAACAAAACAATGGGAGCCTATTCCCGAACTCCTACTAGGAGGCCTTTATATCAGCGATATTCTCGCGGCTCCGATTTCACTTCTGCGAACGTACGTGTGCTGTTAGTCCTGTTTAGTTAGGAAGATTTTTTAAAGAATGGACAAGCGAAGAAGCTATGCCGAAGTGGTATCTGGAAGTGGTAAGTCTTTTCTTTATATTTATTTGCGCATCTTACGGTATTTGACTTCCATTTGGCTAGCGGTGGCACTTTCAAGTTATACAATGTGTCATATTTTCTTTCTTTCACAGTCATCTTCAGAGTCATCGGTCATGGAGGGCGAGTAAGTGACTTCTTTACATCATTGATTTAACCTAAAATTAAAAAGGTCAAACTTACTAGGAAATTCCTAGGGAAATTTATAACGCTAAGAAATTGTATAGTGAACCTGGTATATCTACTAGTGATGGATAAATGCAAACTTTGGTTCACCGAACAGCCATAATACCTGTACCAGCTAGTGTGTTTGCCGGCAACGCCCCAAAAATGATCGGAATGTAGCACGCAGTTGGTCATTTCACGGACAAAGGTCCAGCTCACTAGGAAATTCCTAGAGAAAATTATAATGCTAAAAGGTTGTATAGTGAAACTGGTATGTCTACCAGTGATGGATAAATGCAAACTTTGGTTCACCGAACAGCCGTAATAATTTCCTGTACCAGGTAGTGTGTTTACCGGCAACGCCCCAAAAATGATCGGAATGTAACACGCGGTTGGTCATTTCACGGACAACTCTTGGTTTTATTTAAGGCTTCGTGTACCAGAAATGATGTAGCCTTTCAGGAATGTTTTTTTTTTCATTATGTTTGGTTTATAATGGCCTTGATGTTATCTTACTTCGTCTCTTCACAGCGATTTTTACCATTTACCTTGTGTTAAGAGGAAATGCCACTATGCCTAATGCTCAATAAATATGATCCGGATGTTGACTCAAATTCTTTTATCTCGGTACACGTAATCTAGGGCCCTTGTTTAGGTTCACGGTGAAGTTGGTTTTATTATGTTTAGACTATGAGCCATCTCTCTTTCCGTTCAGGGATAGTCGAGGGATTAGAACAAGCGAGCGGGGGAGAAAATCGCCCGCGTAGTTGAAACATGACGCGCTTGTCGAGCCACGTTGTACACGCGCGTCGCGTTGTAACGCGGCAGGCGATTTGGCGCTCGCTCGCTTGTTTGATTTCCTCGACTGTCCCTGAGCGGAAAGAGAGACTGCTCGTAGCCTATATTATGTTCGGTTTTTCGTTGGCTTTTATGTAATGTAAATCTGTCTATTTTTAGCGTTTTTTACTTCGATATTTAGATAGCCAATTTTGATAAATCAAAAAAAATGTAATCTGTTCACAGATTCTATGTTTTTCTGTTTGATCTTCCTGAACGTAAGCGTACTCAAAATGGGGCGCCATCTTTGTTTTTCATAGCGAATGTAACCTGGGGAGAAGACAAAAGTCCACCGAGAGGGCAAATGTTGGGAAGGGAGGTAGGCGCGAACCCACCAATGCTAATAAATAAACCCGACAACCCCCCTCCCCCCAACAGACGTTTGTCCTTTCCCTTGGTTACTCTCGAAATAAAAGCAAAGATGGTGCCGCGTTTTGAGTACGCTTACGGGTTAAATTACGTTCGTATCGTGAAGATCTCATGGAAGAAATAGAGGACTGTGAACATTCTATTGTATGTAAATGCATTTCCCCGCAACGCCGCTATAATCGCAATGTGATCTAGTCGCTAGTTGAAGGGCTTTGATTGAAGAAAAAAAATTATAATAATATTCTTACCAGCCTTTTAACAGGCTCTATTTCCGCTCAGGGATGGACAAGTGAAGAGAATACGCCAAACGCCAACGAGTGTGAAAAATTGCTTGCCGCGTGAGAACGTGACGCGCGTAGTAGGCTGGAGAGTAGGCCGTGAAAAGCGCGTCGCGTTCTCACGCGGCAAGCGATTTTTCGTTCTCGCTTGCGTATTTTCCTAGTGAGGATATGGAAAATACGCCACTCGAGCCCCGGATGTAGGTTTGTATGAACTTAACGAGTGGTCTATTTTCCACTAAAACACTTTTGTCTATATATCGCTGAATATAAAGGCCTCCTAGTAGGGGTTCGGGAATAGGCCCCCATTGTTTTCTTTCATTGCTATACTCCGTCCTCGTTGCCTTTTCCTCTCTTCCCTTCTTTTCGTCTTTATATCGAAAAGTTCCCATTCAAATTTAAGGAGATCTCTCGAGCTTAGTCTATTTTGCACGATTTTATTACATTTCTATTACAGATTGTCTCTCAGAAAGCAAAAAAAAAAAATAAAATAAAGTATAGGAAATCGCAAGGCCTCCCTCGAGTACAGTTAGGGTAGGAGTGATGTTTTGAAAGTTCTCAAAACATCACGAGAAGGTCGTGCGATTTTTTATTAATAAAAGAAAATGGATGAAGATTCGGTGGTTTTCCGAAGAATTGCCGACGATTGCCGAAGATTCCCGAAAAAACCCGAAGATGTTTCGAACATATATCATATATTTCTCAGAGTCCAGAGTCCAGAGTCCAGAGTCCAGAGTCCAGAGTCCAGAGTCCACAGTCCAGTCCAGTCCAGAGTCCAGTCCAGGTTTTAGACCATGCCGTGAAGCACTGAGCTGGCGCCCAAAACGTAGAAGAATCTCAAAAAGGCAAAATGGGTCACTTGTATGGCATATTTACCAAATATAGCAATCTTCAAATACGGCGAACATTCTTCATGTCAAGTAAAGCTGCTAGCGTGCAAGGAGTAGAAGAAACTGCCATGTAGACTGAAAAACAAATTCAAAACGGAGGCGCAATGAAAAACAAGACATAATGGACTACTTAGAGTTTATTTGCACTGAGATAAGATGAACAAACACAGCTATTATCAAGAATGAAAACTTTCGTGATCACAAGTGAAGCACTGAGCTGGCGCGCAAAACGTAGAAGAAACTGTCGTGAAAAACAGATAAGTTAGATCTCAGTTGGTATGTTTAAATATACACAGGTCCCTTGTTCAAGTTGTCAAAAGAAAGTTGTGGGAGTTCAAATACTTAATCACGTCTTCGCAGTAAACTAAGCTAAAAGAAGAGAAAAGTTGGATCTAACTTGAAGTCGTATTTGTTTATTCAGGCGGCACTCACTGACAGGTAATTTTAAGCCACACTTGGCTTTGACAAAATTGGAAAACAAATTAAGTGTGGCTTTATTTCATTGGATATGACTAAACAAACCGTCTTAACGAATAACATTGATCGCGATAACGATAAGTGCATTCTGTTTAGAGCAGCGAGAAGTAAGTATCGACAAAACTCAGTTGGGCTAAAATGTAAGCTTTTAGGCGGATTGAGAAATTGTTCACACGTTTTGATGCTAAATGTAACCCATTGGGCTTTTTTATTCTATCTTGTAGCTTTTTGCTGTGAAGAATCAACCCAAGCGTCTAATTAAGGTAAGATAACAATCCTTTTCAGCCCTTAATTTTCCTAAACAAACATACCGCGCAATCCCTATCACATTAGGCCAGATAGAAAAGCTGGACTGGACTCTGGACTGGACTCTGGACTGGACTTTGGACTGACTTTTATTGACTTGAAATGAACTTAATATTTTACTAATTAGTTAATAATTAAAAATAAAGTGAAAATTTTTTTTCTGCATGAATATTTTTTCGGGACTAATTTGCAATATTTTTTTTTGCTTTGTGCCGTTATGCACGATTTATATTTCTTCTGTAAAAGTTGAGCAGGAATTTTTTCGTATTTGCCCCCACCCCCCTCTTCCAAAAAAAATAAAAATAAAACAAAATGGTCCATCCCTTAAAAAAAACAACTCAATATACTTATGAACCAGTTTTTAGAAACATTTTTTAACAATTTACCAGAAAACCCACGCTCCTCCACGATAGCGCGCAGCTCGCGCGATGTAATTTTCGATCTGCGTGGAGCCTGCTAGTGAGTAAAAGACCTATTGTTTTCTTTTCTGGCTTGAAAAGTGTTGACAGATTGAAACCGGGGAGTAGAAGAACCGATCACTGCGCGGGTTACAGTACGTGGTATGCTAACAAAATAAAGACATAAAATGGGGAAAACATTGTAGTACTGTAGTACAGCGACTGTAGTACGTGTTTGATTTTCCAATTCGTTGGTAAATCGGCCTTGTCCGATGAAAGGAAACTTCTGGTATCTGGTATGAGAACTGTCAGTGAAAAGACGCTTTGTTTTTTTTGAAATTCAATTCTGGGAATATCTGGAATATATAGGTAACTGACAGGCGCGTTAACAACCATCAAATAACAATCGCGTGCCGATCACACACGTACTATCCGGACTATTAGAATGGGTTGTAAACAGTTGCCTTATTCCGAAAACTTGTGTTTAGACAGATTAGCTAGAGGAATTAATGAATAACATGTACCTTTACCAGATCCTCGATCGAGTTCCTGGTGGCCAGGGCGATGGCTTCGTCTTCATTTTCAAGCTGCAGTTTTCTCCACCACGAATTTGTCATCGGAGCCAACAAATCCTCTCCACGGACAACGCTAACATAAGTACGCGTGGACTTCTCATCTCCATCGTGAAAACCATTACTTCCACAATCCATTATTTTTGCAAACGCAGAGTTGAACGTGGGAATACCGTAATAGATAGTCCAGATAGTACGTGTGTGATTGGCACGCGATTGTTATTTGATGCTAGTTAACGCTCCTGTCAGTTACCTATATATTCCAGATATTCCCAGAATTGAATTTCAAAAAAAACAAAGCGTCTTTTCACTGACAGTTCTCATGCCAGATACCAGAAGTTTCCTTTCATCGGACAAGGCCGATTTACCAACGAATTGGAAAATCAAACACGTACTACAGTCGCTGTACTACAGTACTACAATGTTTTCCCCATTTTATGTCTTTATTTTGTTAGCATACCACGTACTGTAACCCGCGCAGTGATCGGTTCTTCTACTCCCCGGTTTCAATCTGTCAACACTTTTCAAGCCAGAAAAGAAAACAATATGTCTTTTACTCACTAACAGGCTTCACGCAGATCGAAAATTACATCGCGCGAGCTGCGCGCTATCGTGGAGGAGCGTGGGTTTTCTGGTAAATTGTTAAAAAATGTTTCTAAAAACTGGTTCATAAGTACATTGAGTTGTTTTTATTTAAGGGATGGACCATTTTGTTTTATTTTTATTTTTTTTGGAAGAGGAGGGTGGAGGCAAATAGAAAAAAATTCCTGCACAACTTTTACAGAAGAAATATAAATCGTGCATAACGGCACGAAGCAAAAAAAAATATTGCAAATTAGTCCCGAAAAAATGTTCATGCAGAAAAGAATTTCACTTTATTTTTAATTATTAACTAATTAGTAAAATATTAAGTTCATTTCAAGTCAATAAAAGTCAGTCCAAAGTCCAGTCCAGAGTCCAGTCCAAAGTCCAGTCCAGAGTCCAGTCCAGAGTCCAGTCCAGCTTTTCTATCTGGCCATCACATTAAATTTTGTGACGATATCTTTATTTTGTTTTTCGATGTGCATGGATATAAATGCAAAATATTGTGCTCGGGCCCGTATTGTCTCTAGAGTCGACTGGTCTTGAGAATTTGTTTAAGTGTTACAAGAGGGAGTGGGTGGAACTGCGATCTCGCCATAGTTGCCTATACGCGCGCGATCAACAATCACTCTGACTCGTAAGCCGGAAGAAACAGAGGGGGTTGAGAACATTCTGAGTGATATATTTTATACTCTGAATTATAATTTAATAAGTTTAATGTCTTCTAAGGCCTTGAGTGTCAGTTTTTCTACTTTTATATCAAATCACAGCTAAGTTGTATTATTTTTTTGGCGTCTTGGACTCTTTTGGCGGAGTTACAGCTTTATTTGGAAGATAGATCAGAGCGATTTTTACCACAGCAGTGCGCCTCACTGTTTTAATGGGCCATTGTTTTGGAAGCGGTGAAGTTCTTGTGTTTCTACAAGGAGATCAACCCGAGATCCCATTGAAGATTTTTTTTTTCTGACTCACTGTCTGGGCATCTAGTATTTAGTAAACCGTGTCCGTGAGTCCCACCGTGAGTGGAGATTCTATAGTACAGTCGAAGCTCCCTTAACGGACACCCTCGTAGGCGGACAGCTCTACTTACGGCCACCTAGTCAAAACCCCAATTTATTAAACTCCCATACAAACTCTGTATTTTCACATTCTCTTAAGCGGCCAGCTCCAGTTACGGGCACTTTTTTCGCGCCCCAAGGGTGTCCGCTTACGAGAGCTTCGACTGCATGCTCAAGCTTGGAGAATTCGTCCACTACCAAACTAAGCCTTTATACAGAAACGCTTGGTATTTCCGAGCAACGATCAAATGCTATGAGGAGGTTTCAGTGATAATTTCACTCAGTGTGTCGAAAATATAGCGATTTCACTCTATGCCCAAGTTAGACTATTTTATCTACTTCAAACACAAGGCAATATTTGAAATCACCTTAGATTTCTTAACAAATATCTAATATTCTCAGAACAATTCAGTGAGATATATTTTGAAAATTTGACGAGAATTTTTGACTACCGGGTATCTAGTATACTCAAAACACTTCCCGACTGTCGGGTATATAGACACTGGGGAAATCTCATAAGATTTTTTTCAAAAGTTGATGCAGTTGGTTACTCTATGTTTTCACCAAAAAGCGGAATAAAAATTATTTGAGCCAAATTGTGTGTGTTTTTTTTTTAAAAATTGTATTATGTTCTTTTTCTTTTTATATTTATTAATTTAGTTTATATTGTTTTTTCGATTCCTCAGGTATACGTACGCACTTGTGCATGTGCGTACACGCAACTACGCACCTGATACCTCATTAAGTCAAACATCAATCAAAATCATGCTGCACTAGACAAAAGCTTCCATCAAAATGATGAAGATGATGATAATGATGATGATGATGATGATAACATATACCTTGCCAAGCTAATGCATAATGATCTTTCATTTGTTAAAACATTACTAATGAAAAAAATTAAACTACTAATGTGGCCAAAAACAATTTTCAGCGGATGGCTTTTTCAATGTATTGACTCAGTATCAAATGTTGTTTTCATTTCACCTTACGGTTTGTATGTTAAAAAGGGAAGAAAAGGGATTGTTTTCCTCTCATTGCATTGCTCATTACGACCTACGTTCACCAGCTGGATAAAACTTGCCAATCAAATTTGTTTTTTTCTCTAGTATTAAATTTGTGAAGAGATCTTCGAGAAGATGCGTTCCATTCTGAACGTATGGTTTATTCTGTGGCTATCCCGTGTGATCGCGATCCTAACCGTAGCTGTGTATGGCTCGACTTCAGCTCCCGACAAAAAGAGCGACACCACTATTATCGTCAGCATGAATCAAGATTCACACAACACGGAGAAAGCCATCAAATCTCTTGAAGCAACCTTGGAGAAAAACTGTCAGAAGCTTATACGTGTAATCAACGCCACATCTGGTGAAAATCCCAACAATGAATCGAGTATAAAATTGTTCTTCCTGTTTGATTTTATTTCTCGTTTTTTTTTCGATTATTAAATTTATTGCATTTTCTCTTGCACAGGTTCGTCATTTGCGTCGTGTAAAGACATTTATCTGAAGCTCAAGTAAGTTGATAGGTTGCGACATAAGTGTCACAGACACCAATGAGTAGAAAAGCAATTTAGTCGTTAAGGATCTTAGCGACCTCAAACGTTAACAACTATCGAACAACACAATAATAACATACCTTAAGTTCATTTTACACAAGCTATCCTTTTACATATACACATATAACTATACATTCCTAATAATATTAATAATAGTAGTCTTTATTACATCATTAGATAAAAATGCATATCCAATGTCACAAACTCCAAAGAATTAAAAAAAATTACAAGTATATATGTTTAAAACTCTGCAAGATATTATATTTAACTGATCAGCTTATTAATAAAGTATTCATAAAGCGCTCCTTCCTCCTTTCATTTTATTTATTTATTTAGCTTTTAATTGTGGCCTGTTTTGTTTTGTAAATAAGGTCAAAAGGGAATGGAGCTTATTTACTCCAAATGGACTCTGGGAAGGTCCCTGTTTTCTGTCAAATGACAAACCTTGGAGCATGCGGCGGTGGTGGATGGACGCTGGTCATGAAAATTGATGGTGCTAAGGTAACACATGACATACCTATCCTATCAAGGGTCCTTTACAGATAGAAAAGAGTATAGAGTTAGACAAAAAATAGTTTAGAGATAGTGAAAAAGATAAAGAATGAAGAGAAATCCGTTAATAAGTTGAACCTCACCTGCACCATCTTACAAGTGGAAACAATGTACATACAATTTCTTTCGACTGGAAGATCGTCGGAGAATCGACTTAGAGCCAACGGACTAACGTGATCTGATTCGTTTAGCAGCTTGACACATTTTTGTGGAGTTATGATACTTTCGTAGTACTGATGCTGCATTATCATTGCCCATTGGTTACTCCTATAAATTTTGGATGGGGTGTGCCGCGAAAGTTCTTAAATACTGACCCTAATTAAGGATGAAGAAAGCCACGTCACCCTTTTAAAGGCCCGAACCCTAAAAATTACGCGTTATTCAAGGGACCCAAACAACGACTTATCGCGCATAGCAAAACACAAATCTTAAAAAAAAAATACATGTTAATTTATCCAATACTTGAGCGGATACAACAGTTTAAAAAAAAAAGGAAAAAAACAATTTCTTAGCCAATTTCCGAGCGCGAGATTCAAAATCTTCGTTGATGACCAGATGGTGAAAATATTATCCCTTCCAGGGATGGGGTAAGGTAAAGTCGTCCAGAACAACGACAGACTTATCGGCGGGCGGAAGGTCGAATTTGTGACATGGAGCTCTTGGCTGTGTACGTTTTCGCTTTTTTATTGCAAACAACGAATGTCTACGTAGAGAGGCACGCTGAAAGGGCGAAAATTATCAACTATGTTCAAAATATTGACTATTAGTAATAACGGTTAAATAGCTTATGTAGAACAGTAAACCAACTCTTTTCTGGGCTGCAACATCTTTTGAGTGTTTCTGAAATTCCCCCATAAGAAGTGTGCGAAGTCTTGCAAAACATTTTCTTGCGCTGCTAAATGTTCACCAAGAGAAAATGAAGTTCTATTAATTATTAAAGGTTGAAGTAAAGATTAAAACTATTCCAGTATCTTTCTCTGTGGAATTATGCAATTTGGGGTTGGTGGGGTATGCATAGGACTTGATTCTTAAGGTAGCGTTTTTTATTTCTATTTTCGATAGAAAACCTTCCATTACAGTTCCAATCTCTGGAGCAACAAGATCGACTTTAACTTTCCAGGAGGGAAGACTGGGTTTGACAAACAAGAGACCAAGCTACCGACGTATTGGAACACTCCCCTCTCTAAGATCTGTCTTGGTATGAAGATCGGCCATCAGATAAATTTCATTCTCATCAACAAGCAGGCCAACTCTCTGTATTCACTCAGTGATCGCTGACGGGCAATACCGTGCCACCTCACTGGGTCGTAACACGTGGAAGACGCTGATTGGTTCACAGGCTTCCTTGCAGACCAACTGTAACAAAGAAGGGTTCAATGCTGCTTGCAGCGATAACGGTTCTTCCAGATCAAGAATTGGTATCCTTGGCAACAACCAAAATGAGTGCAGCAGCTGTGACTCGAGAATCGGGTTGGGTAAGGCAGGAACATTTGGAAACCAAGATGACTCTAACTCGTGTGGAAACGAGGCTATTAATCACCCGTCAGCAGACAATGGCTATAAAACATATCAAAGCCATAGGATATATTTTAGTTCAGTGAACAGGAAACTGACAATGCTACTTACATGCTGTCAAAAGACGTTTTAGTAGAAAATATGAAATAGCATGGATAGAATGCTGCTTACTTATATTGTAACTCTTACTTCGGTATTTCAGCATGTCTTGTTAAAATATTTAAGAAAGAGCGGTCAAAAATCGAACAATTGATTGGTGTTGGGATTTCATGTGTCGAACTGCACCACACACGAGTTCAATCTCGTAACAGGGCCTGCTAAGGAGGGGTTCGGCGGGGGGTGGGGGGACTGGGTGATACATGTTCCCTTGATACCTTAAATTGTGTCATTTTCTTCCATGTTTGATAACTTTAAGAGCTTTAAAACCCGCATGGCCATCAGCAGTCTATCCCTGACGTATAAGACTGTTGTGGACGTTGAAAGTCAGATCCTGCTTCTAGTGCTACTAGACAATCCCAAGGTCAAAATCACTTAGGAATAAATCGCAAAAAAAATTTTAAACCAAAGTTTTTTAATAACAAAGATAAATGATGGTAGAAACAAACACTCGATTGATGAAATTAAATCAGATTACTACTAAAACGTGTATTTAACTTATATCTTTGCGCTGTGAAAATTTGGTTGATTTTGCTTTCCGCGATTTCGAGAATTGGATCTTTTCTTGCAATCACTACAATGACAAATGTTGGGTAATTTTGAATTATGGGCGTTTTTTTTCGAAAATCTTTAAAACGGCTAGATGGATTTTTTAGAAACGTTTACCAGGCATGCTTTATAGTGCCAAAAATATATCTGCAAAGTTTCATTAACATTGATTCACTGGAACACTTTCAAATTAAACGATAAAGACGCGGTTTAAAACGACGATAAAGTAGCGTTACAAATTCACGGTTTACAAAATTATGGTAAGTTATTCAAATTTATGTATATTACATTTTTCCGTGAAAAATGTATCTTTCTTACACCTCCTTCTATGCAAATAACAGCTAATACTTTGTTTTGCTTCCGATCGACACATGCCGACCTTGGGAAATGTTATCTTCAAATCTTATTCGCGTAAAATTCAAGGTTAAACGATTTCGTGGTTTCCTGTTTATCGTTGCCATGGAAATATTGATTATCTTAGAAGACACATTATAACAAACTTCAATCTAAGACAAATATCTGGTGTAAATTTCACATCCATCCGAGTCTGGGAAGACTGCTTAATTGCCAATTCAAAAAGTTAGGTATCGTCCTAAAAAAACAGTATTGAACCACCTTAATCTATAAAAGCCATTGCTATGGCTAAATAACCCTGACCACATCCTGTGCACATATATATTCCATTTGGGAGTTTCTACACAGTAACGATTTAGATTTAGACTAGTAGTCGAACATTTCATTTTAGTTTTTAGTATAGATGGCCTATAGTGCGCATGCCAAGGTCTGTCAACCCTTCGGTCTTCTAATTTTCGCCTTCCATTGACAAGACCGGGACGCATTTGATACCGAGCTAAGCGAATTCTTTTATTTTGCGCGGCAGATTTTAATTTAAAAGAGAAGAAACAGAAAAAAAACAGCCTGATGGAGTTTGCTAACAACAAATTATCACATTCAGTTGACAGGATTGGCATGACTGGCATCATGATGGTAGAAGATCTGCAAAGAATATTTGACGAGGCATTCTATGGTAGGAATAATCTCTGAGTGGGGAAGCAGGGATGTTGCAGTGGTGAAAGCACCTGGTTCCCACCAATGTGACCCGGCGCGGGTTCGATTCCCGGACCTGGCGTCGTATGTGGGTAGAGTTTGTTGTTAGTTCTCATCATTGCTCCGAGGGTTTTTCTCCGCGGGGTTCTCCGGTTTTTCTCCCTCCACACAAACAACATTTCCAAATTCCAATTCGATCGAGAATCCGAGGGCCACGGGTTTGTCAGTCGAAGACTGTTAGCTGCAACCCTCGTTAAACACATTCATTTCATTTTATTTCTTTTTTCAGTGCATGTGTTTCGGGTCTGCGAGACTGATAAACGGGGATGCGGAAGCAGAGAATGAGTGATCTTTTATGAGGAAAGTCTCGTTTTTTTTTCTCGAGTTTTACGATCTTTTATTTTTTTTCGCGGTGTCATGACAATACTCTCAATGTCACGGTTTTTTTTTAGGAAAAAACATTCTAAAACGAAAAATAACATTGTTGAGAAAAAAAAATGACGGGAACATTAGAGTCATCAAGAGATAAACTAACTAGACGCATAACTGCGTATAAGCGGGCTTCCCTAATGTAAATAAACTAGGTTAAATGAATAAATATCTCGCACTTTGGTTGATCAAGGGTGCACATTTGCCATTTGCTCAGCTGAAGTCTGCTGACCTTACACATACTCTTGCGTGCGCGCCGCAGGCGCCAGAGAGTGTTTTGCAACAGAAGAAACAACCCGTGCCCATTTTAAAACTTGGGATTTTTTCCATGAAACTTTTACGACCGGCATGTGTCCATCGGAAGCAAAACAAAGTAACAGCTGTTATTTGCATAGGGTAGCGAGAGTTGTGAGAGTAGCGAGGGTAGCGAGAGTAAGTCGTGCGACAGTTAACAGTAGGGAGTTTTTAGCAATGGCGACGGCGACGCCGGGGGCAACGTCTGCGTTGTAAAAAATTAATTTGCATTTTATTTACGAATCTCGCAATAATTTACACGTATTCATTGTAATGTTCTCAAACTAACGAAAGAATGTCAAAACATCCAACGGGATGAACAAACACGTGAAACAGTCCGCCATGTTTCAGAACACCAACGCATGCGTAGTGCATCCTTTAACAGGATGATGCAATACTCTGTTCCAGTCTCAAACGTATCATCAAGTGACTATGTTACATCTCCCCTTCGAAGTACGTACGCACGTACTGCACGTAGTCTCTGAGATTAGTAGGCCTTCGGACAACTCGCCCACTGGAGGTTTGAACTTGACGATCTCCATCTTGATCGGGAAATAATGAAGGAATCTCACCAGCTTCTTGGGGTCGGGTGACTGCAGAAGAACAAGGACTTTGTCTTGCTGGTTGTTCCTGCGGTCGGGACGCGGGCGTAGCCGGGAAACCCATCGGCGAGGTCATGGTTGCAGGTAATCGCCTTTCATAGGTCTTGAGCAACTGACTTCTGTTACGTCTCTTCTCTTGACCGTTATGATCCACCGTGTACGAGCGCGGGCTTGAATGAATTCCAGTAAGCATGGCAGGTTGCCATTCATTTCCGACTCTGACTCTTACGGCTTCTCCATGGTTGAGAGCTGGAAGTGGCCTGGTACCTCGGTTGTAGTACCTGATCTGCTTGAGCTTCTGTTGCTGAAGTTGCGGGTGACCATCAACAACACGAGGACGAAGAGCGCTAGATGTAGCGGGCAATTTACTTCTCAGCTGTCTACTGTAAAGTAACTGGGCTGGCGAAAAGTCAGTGCCAGTGAAAGGGGAGGCACGGTATTCCAACAGGGCCAAATAAGGGTCACGCCCTTCGTCAGCAGCTTTCTTCAGCAAACCTTTCAGTGTTTGGACGAATCTTTCACTCTGTCCATTGGCCTGGGGGTAACAGGGGCTGCTTGGGTTTAACTTGATTCCCCAATCTTGAGCAAAACGCTTGAAAACTGCACTGCTAAATGGCATGTTGTCACTAACCTGTTCCAAGGGGATGCCATGCCGAGCAAAAATAGACTTGAAATGCAAGATCAGAGTAGCTGCAGTTTTATCCACAAGAATGGAGATTTCGGGAAACTTCGAATAATAGTCAACGACGACCAGATAATCTTTGCCTTTGAGAGTCATAATATCAGCACCAACTTTCACCAAGGGGCGTTCTGGTATGTCATGTGCAATCATTGGCTCTCTGACGTTGCTTGCTCGGTATCGTAGGCATATCGGGCACTGTGAAACCATCTCTTCAATGTCTGAGTTTATGCCAGGCCAGTATACCAGATGACGCGCTCGGGTCTTGGTTTTTTCAATTCCTAGGTGTGCCTCGTGCAGAAGGACTCTGATTCCTCTCCGCATTGCCTCAGGGATGATAATGGCCTCCCCACGAAATAGCAACCCCTCTGCCTCATGAATCTCCTCTTTACAGTGCCAGAATGGGCGAACTTCCATCGGGAGCAAATTTCTGTGTTGTGGCCATCCCTCACAGACGACATGGAGTAACGTTTGAAGAGTATTGTCCTGGGCTGTCGCTGCTTTCAGTTCAATGAGTTTCTGGTCACTCACAGGTTTGTCAGCCACCAGTTCATGGACCATGATTTCCATTTCTTCCTCCAGCTCACTGCCTTCAGCGGTATCCTGGTATTCCAGATAGGCCCGTGATAAAGTGTGCGCAAGAAACATGAGACGGCCAGGCGTATACGTTACGCGAAGGGAATACCGTTGGAGCTGGAGAAGCATGCGTTGAAGTCTAGGTGGAACCTTGCTAAGGGGCCGGTTGAAAACAGTTTCCAGTGGACGATGATCCGATTGAATTTCACACTCCTTGCCATAGACGTAAGGATGAAATTTTGCGACAGCAAAACAGATAGCAAGTGTTTCCTTCTCAATTTGGGAATAGTTCTTCTCTGCACTTGTCAGAGCCCTGGAGGCATAGGCGACGGGCTGGTTCTCTTGTAAGAGGCAAGCACCAAGCCCGGATGATGATGCATCCGCTTGAATTGTGACAGGTTTCTGAACATCGTAAAATCGAAGCAACGGTTGACTGGATAGCACATCTCGAATCTTCTGTAGCGCCTCCTCGTGTTCGGGCATCCACTGCCATTGGACATCTTCTTTCAGCAAAGACCGAAGTGGCTGGGTGATATCTGACTCATGTGGAATATACTGTGCTAGGTACTTGACTAGGCCCAGAAGTCTTCTCAGTGCTGGCTTTCCATCAGGAGGAGGCAGGTTTACTATCGCCTGTACCTTGGAGTCGTCGGGACGCAAACCATCTGCCGTTACGATGTTGCCCATGAAATGAACTTGGGGTACTCGAAACTGAATTTTGCTCTGATTGAACTTGACATTCTTCAATCTGGCTCTCTCCATCACTTTCTTCAGAATTTGATCGTGATCTTTGTCATCCTCGCCTGCTATGATCATGTCATCTATGATGCAGTGAACGCCTGGGATGTCTCCAAATGTTTCAAAGTTCCTCTTCTGAATAATTTCACTAGCAGAGCAAATTCCAAAAGGCATTCTTTGGAACCGTTTCCTGCCCCATGGAGTGTTGAATGTGCACAGAAATGAAGACTGTTCCGTCAGCTTAACTTGCCAGTATGCATCGCGTTGATCCAATACAGTAAACACCTTCTTTCCACTGAGTTTGGCCTGAACTTCCGCTGGGGTAGGTAGGGTAAAATGCTCTCTTTTAATGGCTTGATTGAGCGACTTAGGGTCTAAACAGATTCTGATGGATCCATTTTTTTTCTTTGTGACCACCAGGTTGTTGACCCAGTCAGTGGGAGAGTCAACTGACACTATTACACCTTTCTCCTCCAGCTGTACAAGAGTTTCGTTTAATTGATCCCGTACAGCAAAGGGAAAATTTCGCGCTGGCTGTATCTTTGGCTCCACATCTGGTCTCACTTGGATGTCGTACTCTTTCTCAAACTCGCCCAGACCACCAAACACGTCGTGATAGTCTTGAAGAAACTTCTCTTTCGATATCGGAGAATACTCTGCATGACGAAGTTGCTGAATTCTCTGCACCAAGTCGAGCGACTCACAGGCTGATCTACCCAGGATGGACAGACCAGAGTCCACAACGTAAAACTTCAATTTTTGACATGAGCGCGCTCCTATCTTACAGTCAAACATGACAAAGCCAGAAGGTTTGATGATGTTGTTTCCAAATGCAGTTAGTACAGCATGGGTAGGGAAAATTGTGGATTCACCGAGATCTTTAGCATTGATCACATTTGCGTCAGTGCCAGTGTCAAGTTTCATCTCCACCATCTTACCATTTCCAATATTTACACTGACATTCCAGGCATCTGATTTCTCAGTATTGATTCCACCAATGAACAAATCATCACATGGGCCATCGTCCCCTACGTTATCTGCTTGAAGAATGTTGAGTGACTTCCTTTGGCTAGGATCTACGGTATTACGAGACATACACACTCTAGCAAAATGATGTCTCTTGTTGCAATTTGTGCAAGTCTTTCCATATGCAGGACATTGACCATAGGGGTGAGAACTACCACAATAATGGCACATACCTCGTTGACTGCCCTGTTGTTGGAAAGGTGGAACATGGCGTTTTGGTTGCTTCTGACCTTGAATTACATCAATGTTACCTCCAGACGGCGTGCTTTCTTGTCTCATGCGCTGAAATTGCTTTGTTGAAACTTCGTCCACTCGACAAATCTCGACGGCAGCGTTCAAATCCAGATCTCTTTGTTTGAGAAGTTTCATCTTTACACGCTCACTTCGCACGCCAAATACGATCTTGTCGCGAATCATCGTGTCAGTAACGTCAGCAGAGCCGAATTCACATCTGCTTGCCTTGGTTCGCAGATCCGTTAGCCACGAGTCGACCGGTTCATCCTCTTGTTGATCTCTTGTCCAGAAAAGGTACCTCTCGTACACCACATTCCGATGAGGTTCCACATATTCACGAAATTTCTGAAGAACATCACTGTATTTCTCCTTGCTTTCTCCGGACCTGAACCGGAACGTGTCAAAAATTGTTTGAGCGTCGGGCCCAGCTATGTGCAACAACAACGCAACCTGAACTTTTTCCGGCTTCTTGAACGCTTCCCGAGCGGTGCGGTACACTTCAAAAGACTTCTCCCACTTTTTCCAGCCTTCTGCTACATTCGGAACGTCAAAGTTCATCGGAGAGGGTGTGGGAAACTCCATTGCAAAGGAGAACTCACCGCTGCCACCATGTAATGTTCTCAAACTAACGAAAGAATGTCAAAACATCCAACGGGATGAACAAACACGTGAAACAGTCCGCCATGTTTCAGAACACCAACGCATGCGTAGTGCATGCTTTAACAGGATGATGCAATACTCTGTTCCAGTCTCAAACGTATCATCAAGTGACTATGTTACATTCATTGTATCTATAGCTTAAAAACTAGCTTGAGCATAAGATTTAAACATTGCGATCTATTTAAAAAAGAAATAAGAAAATTTAGCCATCGAGGGTCTGAATTTGGTCATTTCACACTGTTGTTTTGCAGAGGACGAAAAAGAAATGTACTTAACAGTTATTCCTACGAGGATGCGCCGGATACCGTGTAGCACGAAAACTTTGTGTGAGTTTTATTTTGCGGAATGATGATTTTTTGTGGTTTGCGGGAACAAATTTTTTCGGTACGGGATGACTGAAATTTCTACTGGGAACTAATTTTTGCGATTCTACGTTAAATTAGCAGAGGAGCAGCACATTTAATTTTCAACTTTTATTGTACGGTATGTTGAAATGCGGCATCGCGGACGCCCTAGCAAAAAAAAAAATCTAAGAGCCACCCTACTGAAATAAAAGTATCTTCTTCTTCTTCTTCTTCTTCTTCTTCAAATGGTGTTCCTTCAGATGACCCTTTCTTGCAAATCTAATGTGCTGAATCGCTGTACACTTGACATTTTCTGTGCTTTACATATTTTTTGTTTGCGACACAGACTCCTGTATGTATCTAAGCTCGGGTTTCTTTTTCCAATGGAAAATTTTCTTGGTTACGTCCAATTTATTTCGACCAAGTGGCACAAGTATATTAAAAGGTGAATTTTTATTTGACTGAAGGGAGATAATTTTTGCGGCGTTTTATTTTGCGGGTTTTTTATTCTGCGGGAACTATTTTTCTATCTCGGTAATTATTGCCGTTGGAGTTTTTAAACAGTTTGCTTTTACAACTTATTTCGATATTCTTAAGATTTTTAATAACGCGGACATTTCAGTTTGACCTAAAGGAAGCGTTAGCTAAGCATTTGTATGAAAAGGCGCCGAAAATCAGTGAAGCGTTGTACACTCTGTAAGTTGAATGAAACGCGTAAAAGAAAGCGAGCGAGAGAAAAACTCTTTGTAAATGTTCCAGGAAAAATCTCCTCTAAAGTTGTATCAATCGTGGAAAATCACGAGAAAAGATGTTGGTTAACGGGAAGCCTTCAAACTTATTGTGGAGCTGAACACTGTATTCTTTCAGTGCAAAAAGGTAAATCGAGCAAATTTACTTGCCTGGTCGGCGATCTCACATTTGATCAAAACTAAAAATCAACTGTGTTAAAAAACAGTAGCTCAGATCAGAACTGATGACCTTTTCTAAACTGCCGATTGTTGCGGACGGAGAAATGAGGCGGACTGATCTTCGAAGATAATTTTACGGAGGGTAGGTAACGATGTTTATAAATACCGTCGCACAAATTTGTCGCTTCGGCTTCAGCATTAACTGCATTTATTGTGCTCGTTCAAAAGCTTGGCCCTGTTGGAACTGACAAGCTTTTTCCACGGATAGAAGGCAACAACTTTACTGAACTGAAAATCTGTTTTGAGGTGATTCCTCTGAAGTAAAACTGACACTGATAGATTTTTATTCAAACTTTTTCCACTGATTGTTCCTCTTAAGGGAACCTAAATTTCAAAACATAAATGAGGGGTCCCCGTATTCGTTTAGGAGCAGGAGGACCCTGTATCTACCTCATAATTCTTTAAAATATCAGCTTACAGAAAAAAATATCATTTGAACCGTTCAGTTAAGGTTTCGTGGGAGCAGAAAAATAGGAAGGACGAAAAACGTGAGATTTAACAATAGAAACACTGCATCGACTTCAATAGACAATTTACTGTATGTTTCAGGACAAAGGCACGACAGCGATTCAACTTGTTCCAAGCGTGTAGTGATCTCGAGGCGACAAATTTATCTTCACTAGTAGTGGCGAAGTTCACGTTTCCGTTGATTACTTACTTTTCAACGATAGAAATTTGTTGATATTCACTGTATAGAAAAAAGGCGTTTACTAGACTCAGTAAAAGAGAAAAAATTGATAGGTCACCGTGCTCGTTTACGAGAAAACGACGATTTACCTCGCGCACAAGCCAAACCGTAAAGAAAAAGCCGCCATTTTCTTAATGTGCGCGCGCTGGTACGCGCGCTAATCAAGCGTAAACTTATGCGCAGTAAGGATGCGCAATGCAAAACAGAGGAATGACCTTAAGCAAAATCGAGTTGGATTTTGGATTTTCCCGTAAACGTCGTATTAATTTGCCACCTTCAGAACTCTCTCGTTTTTGTCCATCGAGTGTTTTGTATCGAACTTCATAGCAGAGTTAGCCTGCGAATACAGACGCATTTCCGGCTTTTGCTTCTTATTTGTTTAAAAGGAAATCCTTATTTATATAGTGAATCTTAGTCATCTTTTGTAATTATTTCTTGCCGCGAGCAAAATTATGAAAATTGTAAACACAAAGCCCAGTCATTTTCCATATAAGGCAAACCTCCAGATAATGGCTCATATCATGAGCGGAGGGAACCATTCAGAAAGCTAGGAATACATTATCTCGAGGCTGAGAATTAAGCTCCGTACAAAAACGAACGAGAACCAGTAATTACTAGTAAAGCTCGAGCAAGAAAATAATTTGATTAATTAGGAGGTTCGACTAGATTTTTTAGGAGTAATACTGCTAAGGTTGGAGAATTAACTACGTCGCTGTTAGCAATGATATGGGAAAACGATCACCACAGCTGTATTAGATAAAGATGATTCTTTGTTATGACTAGTGTTATATTGACATCGGAGTTGCCATAGCAACGAAATGAAGTCACGATGGTTTTTACTTTCGTGCCAAAGGGGTTTTTTTCCGGAAAACTCCCAAGGGAAACGTAACTCCTATAATTGCCTTGATTAAAAACATACTCATGAGATGCCTGAGTAATATCTAAAGAAGACGAGGAGCTTTGGGAAATCCTGGTAGTAGTTTGACTCCATTTAAATCACGTGTAAAAAAGTGATAGGAATGGTTTGGCCGATTTCGAGAAAAACGCATTTGATGAGCGTGCGTTCATGTGCTCTTGTTGTCATTCTTGAACATAATTGGGTCTACGCTTATAAATGTTGCAATAATTTGAAAACCGCTTAAGAGCTTCTGCCTCAGAGACCGCGGAAGACTTGGAAATGAGGGTTGGTCGATTTCGCTCAAAATTAATATGTAAAGTCCTTATGTAGACTTATGTTATATGCCAAAGTTTCAGCTTCCAAGAGTTTTTTTGGAGTCGAGTTCTAGATATCAGTCAAATGGGGGTCCCCAGAGGCTGATTTTCAACACAATTTTGGCCACTTTTCAGTATGTGATATGAATATATGAAACTCATACATTTGTACTGCGGAAAATACATTTTAAGCAAATGAAGATCATCGCAGTATGTACTCAACTTAAGCAGTTGAGGAAAAAGCAAGCCTGAAAAAAATTTAGGCTTGAACGGGAATCGAACCCATGACCTCTGCGATACTAGTGCAGCGCTCTTACCAACTGAGCTATCAAGCCAACTGGGAGCTGGTCATTTGTGAGTTCGTTATATACCCGTGGATGGAGAAGATGTGATGTGAATATATGAAACTCATATATTTGTACTGTGGAAAATACATTTTAAGGTCGCGGTGGATACCTTGACCATGAATATATTCATTAGATAAAATAGTGGCAGGCGTATCACTTTTAAAATCCTAATATCAAGAACAGTTCAAAGCCGATTTCGCCAAAACTTAGCAGAGATATTGGAGAATGATCAAAGTGCATCAGGATTGTTTTATATTGAGTGGATGGCATTTTAGGGCAATACAGAAAGCAACTTAAATTAAGTTTCTTTAAAACGTTCCTTTGTGTCCAGGTTTTCTCCTCGACGAAGACACAGAGAAACTTGATTTTTCCACTGAGTGATCTATCACAACATCTGTTGTGTCATGTCGGAGTCCGATTTTTAATTTCAAGTTTCTTTAAGAAATATTTGCCTTTAAAGGTGCAAAATCTATCATGCTAGAACTCAAAGGCTTCAATCTTACCTTCTAAGGCTTATTTTACAATTCAGCCTCCGACATGACAATCTACAATATGCCTAGTTTATCATCCTGCCGTGTCAACTCGTGAAATTATCTGCCCGCCCTATATTCTTGGACACAAAATTGCTTGTTTTTACGCTTCCGAAGGCTTTCCGAGCCAACACGAGATAGCTGATTTATTCAAAATTGTGATTATGGTAATTTTGGTAACATTTTACTGCACGGGCCATAGCTGGATAAGAGCACGCAGAAATCAGCAATACTTTGAAATTCATTGCATATATTAAAATGCACCGAAAAAAACTTATACTTTTTTCCTACTACCAGTATTAATTACAAAAACTCAATTCTTTGTTAATAAATGGCGAAAATATTTCAACCTATCGCGTCAAAAGTGTTTGCGGACATGCACATGTACATGGCTTGCCGCGCTCAAACGGCCTATTTTAGAAATGCAGAAAAAGGTTCGTGCTACGCGATATAGATCACGTGCGATTATTGAGGCAGATCAGAATATTTTTAGACATTTTCATGAATATTTCGCATATTGTTGGTTTTATTCGCCTGACTTCGTGCATATTCTTACATAAATACATACTGATGAGAATCCTATCCCCCGCGACCTTAAGCAAATGAAGATCATCACAGTATGTACTCAACTTAAGCAGCTGAGGAAAAAGCAAGCCTGAAAAAAATTCAGGCTTGAACGGGAATCGAACCCATGACCTCTGCGATACTAGTGCAGCGCTCTTACCAACTGAGCTATCAAGCCAACTGGGAGCTGGTCATTTGTGAGTTCGTTATATACCCGTGGATGGAGAAGATGTGATATGAATATATGAAACTCATATATATGTACTGCGGAAAATACATTTTAAGCAAATGAAGATCATCGCAGTATGTACTCAACTTAAGCAGTTGAGGTAAAAGCAAGCCTGAAAAAAAAATTCAGGCTTGAACGGGAATCGAACCCATGATCTTTTTTACAGGCTTGCTTTTTCCTCAACTGCTTAAGTTGAGTACATACTGCGATGATCTTCATTTGCTTAAAATGTATTTTCCGCAGTACAAATATATGAGTTTCATATATTCATATCACATCTTCTCCATCCACGGGTATATAACGAACTGTCTGTTTATTTTCGTGAAAATTTAACAATATTTCATTTATTTATTTATTTTGTTTATTTTTATTTGTGTCTTTTAATTATCCTTGAAAAATTCAAACTACAGTCTTGTTAAAAGTCGTTTTGTGTATAAAATAATATGTTTTGCTTTTCAGACGACAGTCTCTATGGTGGGGGAGGGAGCCTGGGTGACGAGCCCAAACAGCGGCTAAGAAGAAGACTACCTAACACAATTGCCTTTGTATTTATTTTCTTTTTTAACTTTATAACGTAGCTTCTCTATTAATCATTCTGCCAAAAATTACGTCTTTCATCGGTCTCATTCGTTTTCTTTTTCGTATTTTATTTTGTGATAAAATTTTACATCATTTTTGGAAAAGTCGTGGACCAGGGGTCTCGCTACACAAAAACAAATGGATGCTAGCCCTCAGAGGTTGGCAGAATGATAGATAATACCTTTATTAGCTTATAGGCTCAGGGTAATCCCTTCAGATGCAAAAGCACTGTTATCAACGGGAGCCCTGAAAATGCAAAGGTAACACTGTTTTTCAGGATTTTCACTGTTTTTCAGGACGTTTGCTTTTCATTATAGTTCCTAATAATTTCTCATTATGAACTACCATCACTAATATATCTAAGCAACCATCCTGCCCCACCCCGAATGGGGATGCATTCACTGCTGACATAAACCGGCAGCCTTTGCGTGTTCGTGTAACGCAATCTGGTCATGGCGGGTGGTAAACAAACTTTTACATGTAAACAAACCCTATGAACTTTTTACCATAAACCGCACATTGAAGGTAAGTGTGTGACACAAGTTTGTTGAACTCTCTGCCATTGAGGTCAACAAGTAGCTGTTAGCTTTTTAAAAAACAGCAACTACTGTTACAACCGACAGTCAATTTTCTTCTAGTATTTTCAAAGGTTTCGTGTCTGTCACGGAGCTTAATCGAAGCTGAAAGTTAAAAATCCGGACTAATTTCCTCGAAATTGTGCTTTTATGCTACAGAGAAGGTAACCTGAGGCATTTAGTTACAAAAATGATGTGATATTTCAGGAGGTAAGTGGATTATTACCTTTGCCAATCGTTATGTTTCAGTTGTTATGCAAATGAGCAAGATGGCGTTTGTTGACAAGAAACTAGTTAAATATTGTGTTCTCAAACTGCGTAGTTTAAACAGCCCCAAAATTTTATTGCATATCTTTGAAGAGGTTGTAGCTGTGGCACAAGGGTAAGCAGAAATCGTTTTTTTTTTCCAATTTTTTCCAACAAAAGTGGAGTGATGTGAAACCGATTGACGTAAAATAACCCAAGTTGGGCGTTTTGTGAACACATTTGGTAATTCCGAAGGGTTTGATGAAAAAAGGAAATTCCAAGGGGAAGGGGGGGTTAATGATTATGGAATTCTGAGGGCATGGGGGGTAACGCATTTTGGAATTTCCGAAGGCAAGGGGGAGGTTAAAATATTGAAGCCGTCCGTCGTTGTGTACGGATATTTTCTGGAATTGCCCATTTACTAAATGTGTAGTTCCAGAAAATATCCATACCCCTACCACGGAAGGTTTTTTAGTTTCCACCCCCCCTCCCCTCTGGAATTTCCCTTCCAGGGGGTTGTTAATGACCCCCTCCCCCCCAGGAATTTCCAATATTTTTAAACGAAGAATTTTTTACCCCTTGAAATAGAACAATGGTTTTGTTCTTTCAAAAATAAAAAAACTACAACGCTTAAGTTACAACGTTACGAGAAGCAGTAGCAATTTATTACTTTGTCAAAGTTTTGTCATCATTCTATACAAATTACAAGTACACTTGCGATGCTTGCCTCCTGATTTGAACTTTCGTCTTTTCTTCATCAATAAGTGTGTGTTTGAAGCTGTTTTACGTTCTTTTCTGCCACGATTTTATCGAGCTGAAGTTGAATTCGTCGCGTGAGCCGTTTGCAATTCGGTAAAGGTAAGCTTACATGTATGTGCTAATAATTTGTAGCTGCAGTAAATAAAATTTGAAACTTACAGCTTTCTTTCTGTCTAAGTCATTTCCCTACTATTTTGTCTTGCACTCTGCTGAAGCTTTTCTTTTCAATATACTGTACAAACTTCATAAACAGCCGCCTTCGACATCGTAAACATCGTCACGTTCGTTCAAAGTTATTTCACTAGCTGAACAGCCAAGCCTTCTAAAAGGTTGAGACACCAGGAGTCTGGTGACAAGTTTCTCCTGTCATGTCCGCCATTTTGATTTCACTCGATCGAATAAAGTGTCTTTGAAACAAACCAAGGGACTGTGGCGCCAGCAAACTCAAATGAAAAACAGAAGCAATAAAGCTGGTCATGTTTACCTTGTTTCAGTGGAAGGTAGCTTGTTTTTTACAATGCAACGTACGTAAGTATAACTTCGTGCTTCGGATCGATCGTGTGTTGCCTTTTCGATGCTTCTTCTCCCCCTGGAAAAGGAGGTTTCTGTAAACCCCCTACACCCCTTGGAAACTTCTGTCTTAAAACCCCCCTCCCCCTCGGAATTTCCATTGACCTTCCGTGGGGAGGGGGGGGGGGTATGGATATTTTCTGGAACCACACAATATCAATTTGGATAATGATGTTGGAAAATCAAATTTTCGATAAATGTTGCTTAATTTAATAGTTTGTTTATGGAGAGTTTATCACCAATAGGCCTTTTGCAACAGTTGGTCAAATGAGGTGCTTTTCAAGAACACACTGATTTAGTCATTGGTGATGCATAATGTTATCAGAAATGGAAAGAACAGTTACAAATAAGCTTACATGCAAATTTTCAGGTTTATATCCTAAAAGAGGGATTTTTTATGGACACTAGAAATTAGAAGGATTTGTATGGGAAGAAGACGCTTTGCCCTACAGTCATGCTCCAGTGGTTTTCCATACAAATCCTTGTAATTTTGCTAGTTTTCAAGCTGCCATAAAATCTTTGCCTTTTGGTTTAAGAGCCTAGAATTTTCCACTCTTCCTAATATTTTATCCCTCTTTTTATCTCTGATAGTTTTATGCCAGCAGTTTCCTTTTCTAGTAAGTAATAACGAAAAAGGTTTCTGGAGGACAAAGCTTCCTCGCTTCCATACAAAACCTAATTTTTGCAATATTCAAATCGTCATTACAGAGTTCTCAAGTTGTTTCGTTGGCAAAGAGTGAGATTTTCGACGGCGAAGCTGTCTTTTGTGACACCTGTGGCGTCACCTGTCTAGAGGGGTCTGGAGGCATGCTCCCCCAGAAAATTTTGAAAAAATTGAAGTAGCTAAGACGTATTTTCCTTCATTCTGAGCAGAAATGTGATACTTTAAAAACAACTGTTTCGATCCCAGATTTTACTTTTTATTGAACCAATATCAACTCAACTAATTAGACCCTGTTTCCAAGGAGGTAGGGTAACCCTACAGCCAGGGTAATGCTAGCAAGAGGGTTAAAAGATAGTGCGGGTTTACAAGCAAAATTTACAGGTAGGGTAACCCTACTGCCCGAGACAACTTTAAACTTGTTGCGCTTCGGTTAATCTTGTAAATAAAGACACAACGGACAACAAAACCAGAAAAATTTATTTCAGAGAAAAAATATGACAAATTGCGAAAGGAATTGATGTTTTCTTGGTCACAATTCCCTAGAGCTAGGGTAACCCTAGCTGCCTTGTAAACGCGTCGTTGAAAAAAAAACAAGAAATGTGCGTGTGCCAGGGTAACCCTCTTGCTAGGGTAACCCTAGCACTAGGGTTACCCTACCTGCTTGTAAACAGGGCCTAAACACAAAGTCAAAGAAGATGCATATTTCATTAGTAAGACTTGGTCCTTGCTTTCCACTGACCAGAGAAATGCTGGCTCTGCACGAGAATAAAGTGTTCTAAGCGAGTACAAAGCGAACAAGGATTAAATTATATCTTAAAAGATAGTTTATTATGTAGATACTTAACTAAAGCAGCAAGGAACCTTAAATTCGTAAGGAAAATAGTTTCAGCGTGAGAGCGTAAGATTGAATTCGTTTGCGTGAGTCTCGTGCTCAATGCGTGAGACTTGAGAGGTCTGTCATTAAATCTCAACCATACACGGAATTGGTCTGAAAATTGGTTTTCTGGCTATTTAAAACATGCTCTTTCCGTTTCTGAAATTCATTTAGCTGTGCATGTAGCTAGAAGTTTAGAAATTATCGGTCACGTGACCAACTGTTGCAAAAGGCCTATTGACAAAATATTCTTCATCTCATTTCAGGATCATGGCCTACTGTGTCTTGTCTTGGAGATTATGAATTTCAGCCAGGGAAATGCAAGCTAAGAATTCTCAAGACCTGCAGGCATCATATTACAGGCCTCAAATGCTGCTTAGCTGAAGAGTCATTATGTTCCCTGCCGTCCAGCTGCTCGCTGTCTTTCCCCGGTCCATTTCTCAATATCCAGTTTGTGGTTGCATTAGGCAGTGACAGGGACGAGCTGTTTGATTGCCAACTTAAGGCCAGTAGAAATGGGAAATATTTCAAAATTGTAAGTTAATTAATGATCAAAAGTAATAATCATGTCGCTGACAGTAGAAGACTTTTTTGTAGCACATGTAAGGTGGTGTTAAAAATTGCATGATGACACCATATTTTAAAATCTGCTCAAGTATTTCATGCGCACTCATGCAATTATTGTTTTTCCATAAAAAATGTTCTAAATTTCTTGATCTTTCATCCCATTCCGGTTCTGTCCAGTCGTATCCGTTTTCGTTTGAAAACGCAACTTTTTTCTCCATTTTCAAAAAAATTCTGTCCACACGTAGCGTTTTCAGGTCGTTTTTGCCCGTCCACACAAAAACGCTAAAACAATTTTAAAAGGTAGATACATGTACCACTGCGCATTTACCAGTAAAATGGAGATAGCAAGAGTGCCACGTGGTGCCATTTTTTATGGACGCATGCTGTTCGAACAGTTCGATTATGTGAAAGTTTAAAAATAAAACTGAATATTTTGTTGGACAGAGGACAAAGTTGAACTTCTCCTTAAAGTTACCATTGATTAGAAAGTCACGAAAACATCAGAGAATGTTGACTAGGAGTCCTGCCAAACCAAGTACTCCGACATTTTGCATATGTTTGTTGCACCGTATTAAATTTATCTCCAGAAGAAATATTAATATTAGTACAATAGCTTTGCACATGTTTTTGGCATCCAAGTTTATTTCATAGCCGCTTTATGCAAAGCAGAACGTAAAATCATCATTTCCCACCATTTTCTTTCGCACGGGTAGGCTGGATCCAATACTGGTACGTCATCGTTTTCAAAAAGTTCCGGTTTTCACAGCTAGTCCACACGGAAACAAAAAAAAAACAGTGTTTTCCAAAAAATTCTACTTTGGAGAACGTTTTCAGAAAGTTGCATTTTCGGTGACCGTTTTCATCGGATACACTGTATGTGTGGATGGAAGGCGTATCTGCAAAGAAAAAGTTGCGTTTTCAAACGAAAAAAGCAAGACTACATGTAGCACTTAGAAATGGTCCACTAAGCTCTTTACATTAATTTGTCTGACTTTTAAAGCTTCATGTATTAGTATAAGCTAAATTACCTGTCAGTGATAGCAATCTCTTTCAGTGCTAATATATTTACACAAAACATTTCAGATAAAGCATAATCTTTCTTATTTTGCAGAATAATGGATGTTTTGCCATTGAAGCAGGAGTACAGCCACCTGGTTGCTATTTACCAACATCTACAAGTATTGGCTGTAATGGAGATCTGCTACCCTCCTATGCGGGAAAATTTTCCTTTCTACTTCCAGCTAACATCTCTGCCATTTTCCACATCAATCTCAAGTTCATATCGGTTGCTGGAAATGAAGTGCTTGATGAAATTCAAACCTGTATCTTCACTCATGATTATATGTCAGACAATTTGTTTGATTATTGGGATCATGGTCACTCTTTGCCAGCAGTGGACTTGCCATTTGCTAAAAAAAAGCTCATGGGTGAGTTTTATTGGCATCAGTAATGTATTTAATATGACTCTCAATGTTGTTTAATCTGCCAATTAGCATTTATATAATAATTTTTGCCATTTGTACCATGCGTGCAATATCACCATAGTTCTAACTGTCTTAGGCATTATTTAAGAGCGATTTTCGTCGGACCATGAAACAGTTTCTAGTAGTTAGTGTATAATAGTATCTATTAAAGTGTATTAGTCTAGTCTAATCTTTAGATCAGACTACAGTCTATCAATAGGTCTAATGACTAGGTCTATTCCTGACAACAAACCCTTTTGTCTAAAAACTCACAAGTTTATTGTAATTCAGAACTGTTCAGAATTACGTTAATAAAATAAGCACTGGTCCAGCTTGCTTGAGTTCATTGCTTTCGACACTTTATTCTACAGAAGCACTCTCCAAGATCGTTGGTAAAAGTGTCTTACGTTTAAAGGGCTGATTTGTTCAAATGCGCTCACAATTGCCAAAATGGTATTTTCTTTCAAGAAACCAGGGGTGAAACGAGCAACTGCTTTTGCTTGTCCAAAGACCATTTCGATGGGATTTGAATCATAACTATAGCCTGGCAGTTTAACAAGAGTAATGTTCTTTCTAGCTAAAATTCTGCATAATACGATTTCATTATGTACACTGGCATTATCAGCCACCAAATAACTGTTCGCGGGCAAGAGTGGCAGCACTTGGTTCTCTATTACATCAGTTATTAGATCTGCTGTGAAATTTCCTTCAACTGGAATTGCCTGCAAGACTCCCTCGTTAAATCCACAAACACCTAGAGTGGAAACCTTTCCAGCTCGTGTTCTGCTTTTCTGACGAGGGACCGGACATGCAAATCCTGAGTCTGTTCTTCCATATTCACGCTCATCAGTCTCGCAATTAAAGTGTGTCTCGTCGAAAAAATAAACTTTAGCTGGGTCAACAGTCCTTCGCCATTGAAAAAAAAGTTGACGACAATGGAGATTGTAGGATGTCATCCTTTCCTGAGCCACGTGAATGCATTTCTTTCGAGTGATGCGGAGCCTTATGAACAGTTTCGCTATTGATGCTATAGATGGAACATCGCCGGGAGCCAGATGGAAATCTCTCGCAAGTATCTGTTGCAGCTCACGAAGGTAGAGAGTGGGGTACATTCTGACAAGAGCTTCAAGATATGCTACCTTTCACCATGTCATTTGTCTTGGACGCACATTATTGCATACCGAAGGTATCAATGTTGTCCTTTGTTGAAATAATCGCACATATTGGTCTACACAATTGTAGGAAACCCGACAAATTCTTGACGTGTTAGCTATGGACAACGTTTCCAAAAACGTCACAATGATCTGAAGTCTTTTTTGTGTCGGGTAAGAACTTCCAAAACGGTAGCAACCGTGGTTCTGGTTTATACGCCACGACATTCTAAAAATTAAATGTCATGTTTTGAATCATATAAAAACAAATACTCGAATGTATTTGTGAATGTATAGAGCAAACAATGGAGGGAGCTAGAGGCAATTAAAAAAGACAATGAAACTTGTGTTGCACGTGCAACATATCGTAGATGCAAATAAAATTTATTGTGAAGATTACACGTTGGGGATTTTGAACAGTTTTTATTCAGTCGCACCGTGTGTACCACACATATTTGCTTTAGTATGTCGGGGAGGACATGTGGTAAATGCCGCTTACACGGCCAAGTCGAGCTGCTAAAAGGACATAAAACTGAGAAATTGTCCTTATGCAAACTGTTCCTGCCCTAAATGTGCAAGTCACGAGCACCTCCTCGCACTTCGAATGAAAGATCGTCATTCGAATGAGGACAAGGGAAAACGCTGGCGCACTAACCTGACGCAATTCTGCACAGCAAAGAAAGCAGAAGACCACCAAGCTGTACGGTTTCCAGAAATGACCGCTCAACTGGATAGTGAACCTATGTTTGCTCTGAAGGTGGCAAATTTTGAAGCAGCAAAGAAGGCAATGGAGAAAAGCAAGCCAAAGTCAGAGCAAAGGAAAGGTAAACATGTTTACAACGACTAACTATCCCGACTTAAAATTAAGGCGTTGAGTATTTCAAGGGGAATTTTGATCTTCTAGAGGACCTCGTCACTATTTTACTCCGGTACCGATACAAATTCAAGCTTTGTAACGGAGGGGTACATTGGGGTTTGATGGATTACGGTTCTGAGCGATTTTTCTTACGGCTTTACGGTATTTTCGATTCACAACTGCGGGATTGCGGTTTCATCCAGTACGACGGTACGCGTTATTTTAGCATTTTGAGCAGGTGTGTTCGGTAAAATGTCTAATTTTGTAGGGTATTTCGGTGAGGGAACTTTCCTTACAATGTTAGTAAGAGAAGGAATTTTGCGCAAGTTTCAGTGCGGTTTTCGGTAACCTACGATCAGGCGAATTATTTCACGCTCTCATTTACTCTCTGTCTTTTTGTGGTCGGGCGAAAAATCCCGTAAGAGAATGTAAGGGGCGTGAAAATTTGGCCTGATCGCAGGTTAGGTTTTCGGTATTTGAGAGGATATCTTGCGGTTTTACGGCACGGTTTTGGAGACCCCCAGTGTTCCCTCAGTAAAAGAAATGAGTAAACGGCATGTAAATAGGCTATAGCCCAGCCTATTTTTATTTGCATACTTGTCTGTGTTCAAAATAGTTTTAATATTGTCTGTGTAAGATTAGACCTATTTCCCTAGTATAAAATTGAAAAATATTGTAATTTAATTACAATTTCAGCTAAACAACAGGAGCAGCTTGAGAAACACCGGCGCCTATACAACAGCATTAATTCGTATTCACAAGAAATCGTCGCCACAGTGAAAGACGTCAACCCGGTGACCGTGTTAAAAACGGCAATTCAGTTGCACCAAAGACAGCCCAGACGAGAGACACCTCGGCGCGTCAAGCACTGCGACAGTCACTACTTTCTCCACATCCGTCCCCTTCGCCAGTTGTTCCGACTCAGCAGCACTTTACTCAGAAGTTGGAAAACTTGAAAAAGGTCTTGCCATTCGCAAATGAGGTAAAATTAGCCTCCCTTCTTGCTCGAGCACAAGGGGATATGGATGCAGTCGTTCAAGAAATCTTGGACTCGTCTAACGATCCGGAAGTTGAGCACACTCACGATGCAGCAGGTGAAGCGGAGAATCTAAGAATCATCGACCTTACAGGCCCGGACGATGACGAGAAATGCTTCACCGAAACCACCACGGCAAAGTCCGCAGAAAGAATCAAGCAACTGGCGAGCATGCCAGTTGAAACAGCAGCATTGAGAGATATTATCAAGACCGTCGAAGAAAACGATGCAGCGAAAGCTAATTTTAATTTATATTCTTTTCATAAGCCAGAGAAAAGTGCAACAAATGTAAATGTTTTCAAAAGTATGGAAGAGAATAGATATTCGCAACAACTCTCGACCATGCAGCATGTAAACCCGCGTGAGTGCCCTTACTGCTTTAAAAGTATTTCCACTGACCAACAAGGCAGTTTTTGTAACTTCTGTGGAGGAATTTTCCCAAAAAATTACACGAGGTGGTAAAAATTAATGTCGCAACAAGTATCATATACATGTGCATTTCCGCTGTCGTAACATGACTCGAGAATCAGTAATAAAGGAAAAATAAACCACACGTTCACTGTATATTTGTGCTTGTCCATTTTGTGTTGTTTTTCTTGTGTTTTGATTTAGACTAATCTCCTTTTGGGAATAGAAGCTACTAGACCTCAGCCGTCCCTTGACTAGCAGCAACTAATTTGGCGTAACAGTATATACTTGTACAGTAACTGTTTCACGGTCCGAGGAAAATCGCTCTATTATATATATAAATTCCACAATTTTGTGGGTCTTGACAATTCAAAATTTGTAATAAAATATTTGTACATGTATTCATTTTTTGATGTTATTGGTTAATTTTATGAAAACATTTTTCCATTCTTTGTTCTTGATTCATTTGATTTTGATTGGTTAATTTTGTTCCATTAAATGGCCTGGCTTAAGTACTAGTAGCTGTACTGTAAGTCAGTTTCATGAGCGAGGAAGATGTAAGATTACTGTATGTATAATTATTTTATTGCTGAAATTATTGAAATTAAGATAATAGTTCTTGGTATCACATGCTCAAATCGAAATATGAGTTAAAATGTCCTTGTGCACTGTAATAAAGCAGCGTCGAATTTGTATTTAATATTAATTTTGAAATCACATGTACATGTAAACTCACCAACTTTATTTGGTGCATTTCAGGTATCCTTGGAACTCTTGAAGGTCAACAGATTATTCGGTATTTTCAGGATTTAGTGGAAAATGGTAATATGAATTAATTAAAATTAACTGTTCCATCATCAATATTGAAGAGTTTACAAATTAAAGTGAACTTCAGTCTAACAAAATCTGTGTTCAAGAAATGCTATAACCGAAGATCAGAGCTCTTGTACTCTGTTTTTTTCTCTCCCTCTTTAATTTCAACTCAGTCGTACTGTCAGAACACAGCGCGTGGAACAAATACTAATCAAAGATGAACAGAACGGCAAGAAAGCCGTGTTTTCGTTGTTTCCAAATCTGTAACACACTTTGCCTAGACTACACAGCTGGTACTTACTAAGAGTATGCAGTTTAGAAAGTCTTCCTTCGCTAGCATCAGGTGTACATGTATTTTTTTTTCCAAATGGTTCTATCAAAACTCCTGTTGAATCAGGTACCTTCGCTTACCAAGTTTTCGTCGTTTGTAAACTCGCCGTGGTCTACTAAATTATTCTGTGTTGTTGTGGACAAAGGTGCTAGTTCTACATTCTGCACGGATTTCTGCTGATTGGGAATGGCTATGTTTTTGTACGTGTTATTCCCAAGTGGCTGAAAATCGTGCCGAATTTGAAAATAACAACTTTAATCGGAACAACACAGAATAATTTAGTAGACACCTGCAGGTTTACGGCGACGAAAACTTGGTAAGCGAAGGTACGTGACTTTACGTTCGAAATTCTCCAAACCGTGCGATAGAAACACGTTGAAACTTGGCACAAACCTCTGAAATATCTTGGTCTAGCTCTAGCTTGAAAATAGTGCAAAACAAATCGACCAATTTTTCGTAACTTGTTTTTATGTAATTTGTTTGATAGTTTCAATAATTCGGTGTAAAATCTTCCACCTTTATCGTTTTCTAAAAGTTGATGTAAATCTTTGATTTTTTTTAGACTTTTACACGCACGTTTTAAGTAATATCAGTCTTAGAAATGGCGGGTTGTTGGCTCAGTATAGGTGTCATATTTATCTGTCATTTGAGACAAATACATGACTCAACAGTTTCGAAGGCAAAATAAAGAAAGTGCTTGTTTAGAAAATCTACGGCACGGATTTTCCTGAAAGTTGCTGTGAGTAAACTTAAACTGTTTAGGGCCTGTTTAAAGTTGTTACAAAAAATTTCATCTTGGCATATCAATAATAATTGCAATTTTTATCCGTCCAGAAGCTTAAGAAAATCGCTTGTTACTTAGACAAATCTAGTTTGATCGCCACAAAATTTATAATTTTATATATAACAAGAGTTTACTGTAATTGGCATAGGTTTAGTGGCCATTTTTCAGAATGAAAGCTACACATTTTTTCACTGCAGTTTTGCAGCTAGTCTGGCAGCTATGTTGCTTGAGCATTTTGAGGTCTCCACGATGAATGAACACTTCTTATTGCTGAAACAGATACCTAGGAAATAGCCTAGTTTCGAATTACGCTCTGCTGATCCCAAACAATGGAGCGAAGTTAAGGTTGAGGGGAATAAAACAAAAGAAAATTCAAATTATTCCCCTGAACCTCGACTTGGATCTTTTGTTTAGGATCAGTGAAGCGTAATTCGAAACTAGCTTATTCAGCTTTATTTCATTCCGTATTTGATTATCATTTTAATTTCATTGTTGTTTTTTACTGTAAGTTGTCATTTAAAAACCCTCCTCAAGAAGTAACAATAAAATTTCTGTATTTCATTTATTGAGAAATAACTGCTGTAGCGCCCGCTTTTCGGTGTGAAACGGGGCGCGAGAACGCAGTTGTATGAGTCATCCGTCTAACAATCCAATCCGTTTATTCAGTAGGGATGTAGTGACGACTTAAGGCTTCATCTGAGTTCAGGACTGTCAAAGACTGTAATGAACCATACTCGTAAGTGGCTTCGAGTGAAGCTAAAACTAAACCAGGTAGCGAAGCTACAAAAACACTGGGTAGCGTTTCAAAACGTTCTTCCTCGCACAAGGAGCAATTCACTGAAAGTCCCGTATCTAAACTAAGGCATGACGGGATGCGTCACGCAATCAAAACGACTGTGAAGGGGTTACAACTGCACTGCTAAATAAATTATGCCATCCTCAATACAAGAAAACTTTTGTTATCCCTTCTTGATTTTCAATGGAAGATTAAGTTCTCAGGATGTTATAGTAGCAATACAACAAATACAAGATGTCAACTTTGAATGTACAGTGTATATAAAATTTTATTCAATCAGTTTCACTTTTCATTATGTTTTACATTCTTGGCCATCTTGACTGAGAAGTGAACCTGAAAAATGTTAAAAAGGATAAAATTGTAAGCATTTGAGAGTACAGAATGTTCATAAATTAAAAGGCAGTTTGCTTTTCATTAGAAAATATTCAACATTACAATAACCCTGACCCCTTTGCATTTACCTCAATCAAATGTTTAACCCTCCCCACTCCATCTCCCTTCTCTATCAAATTTACAACTGGGAGAAAAAATATACTTGTGCTTGGATACTGAAAATAATTGAAGAAACCAAATGTAGAGGGAACTTCGAAAGCCCCTGTTTAGTGTACTTGATGTGATTTGTATTTAAATGGGAAAGCAAAACAAAATGTTTATGGCACAAATTCTAAAAAAAAAAAAGAAGAAATCATTGTACATGTACATTGTACTCACACTCTGTCTTACATTGGCTAAGAGCCTAAAGTATTTTTTAGGGAATCAGCATGACATACAGATTATTCAGACACTAGTCTGCTGGCAGAGAAGTGAATAATCACTCTGTGTAATGCATGTTATTTCCAGTCACAAGTTTGTGGGTGCTGAGTGGAATCTTTCACACAGCTAAGTGAGGTCCATTCGACATTGCATTTGTCATTACTTCTTCAGTTTGTTTTTGTGATATCCAGAATAAACAAAGTCTCACTAAGGGCTATAATCCTTATTCTTCAGCTTCATCAGATTCCGTAACACTTACTTTGCGTCTCTATCATTCTGTATATCACAAAAACTCGATCCAACAATTTTTAATAACCATTCCCTCCACTTGCCTCATATACTATGGTACAAAATAAAATGATCACCCAATCTGCTTAGCAAGAAGTCCAGTATTTTTAATTATTTTACGAATAAAATTTTGGGGGATCTACTAACCGTAGTTAGTGAGAGAAAGCAAGTGCAGCAAGATATCATACATGTATTTAGCTAATTAACCTACCCCCTTGCCCCCTCATGTGGATTTCAAAAATACATATACCAACAAATAATCAATGCAGCCAGTGACTGTTTTAGTAGAATTGGGCCCTCCAAAGGCCCTGAATAACTGCTAGCTGTAATACATGTAGTTTATTCTTGAAACAGATGCAAGAAGGGTGCACCCAGTTGCTCTTATTGTTTTGCGGAACACAAGTACCTGAACTGAGCACAAGAATTTTTCAATGTTAGCGCCATCAATTCAAGATTCTTAATTCAGCTTTTCCCCGTGACAGTCTACATGTATTTTCACATGTTTCCATCAGATGCAAAATAAAAAGGGATTATAAGTTTTGCAAAAATGCCAAAAACTAAAAATAATTTAATATCCCGCATGCAAAGATTTCGAGCAGGAAGACAAGCGGAAACCTCGCAGCAAATACCCGATTTTCAATAAGAGTCTACCATAAACTGTAATCGTCTACCATGTCAAGAGCTCTAACAAAGACAAAACATAGGCTAAAGAATTCGGGGAAATTGTTCATTTCCCTGTCAAATTTCTGTGGGAAAATAAAAAAACCAAATGAAACATGCACTTCCTGTGACGGCTGCACCAAAATGGCGGACACGCTGCCGCGAAGACAAAACTTCAAACATCTGTGGAACGCTTCGTATCAAACCTTTCCTCACAAAAATTGGCCATGTTGTTTGGGATGCCTTACACTTCAAGCACTCAAGTTTCAATTCCCGGATATTAAAGACAAGGGTCCTTAATAGACTGGAAACAAGACAGTGTATTTTGGGGGGAATATTTTTTGCGTATTTTTCATATTTTCTCTGAGAACAATGGTTTCATGACGTCACGCGTATAGCCAAAACTGGCTATATTATATTCTGTACTGTTAGCGCTTTTGCCAATGGTTTGATATTCAATTTCGATCATCAAGTCCCATTAAGTTTTGGTGGGTTTCCTTTCGGCCTTTACGAAAAAGAAAGTAAGATAGCAAGCAGTAACAGTTTTACCCAGAATAGGACACCACACGTTCTCGTAAGCTACAACCATATAAAGTGTTTCTTGTCGTACATTGTATGTTCACATTTTAGCTTATCATATAATTGAGAGATTGTTTTAAACATTCGGCTTTCATAAATTCTATGCATTTGAATTCAGAGTAGAAGGGATGCCGCTATTACCAAAATGTAATACATGTATTATAAGCGATTTTGCAGGATTTAACCAAACATTATTTGCAAATGTTTCTTGCACTCCAAGTACTTAACTAAAACAACTTGTAATTTTCATTGCCAGCCTGACTTAGATTGAGCTGTTTTTTTTGTCAAAAAACGTTCAAAAAGGTTTTATACTGATGTGTTTAACTGTAAATCGTGCCATTCTTTCAATGACCGCAGATGACCGGCCAAAATCGGGTCGTGTCCGAGCAAAAACATGTTTGTCCGGTTGTCCTTTTACTTTCACAATAGACATAGACATACTTTTCTCCCTCTTTCAAGAAAGGGGACCAGCAAATTATTGTTTGCTCTAAGGCCAACCTTAAAATGCCAACATAAAATTTAATTAGCAATACTTGACCCCAAAGCAACTCAGATGAAGAGCAGTTGAATGCAATTTAGAAGTGCCAGTTTGAAACTACATGTATGTTGAAATGCTGATTTTATCTTAGGAAAGTCTCCTGCTGTACCAAATGGGGAAACTTGAAGAATGCAAGCAAGTGAGCGAAGATGTTTGTACTGAGGCAAATAATGTGAACTCACCAAACTACAATGCCATTGCTGGGAGAGCAAAGAGTCTTCTGTCTGGTCCTTACAAATGGAAAAAGACTTTGTTAAGGCTGAAGAACAATTGAATTCTTCTACTGAGGTACCAGCTGGTTTGCTTGTTCTCATTTAATTTGTTTTAACCCCTTTTCATGCTTTTAGCCTGACAAAATGATATGTAAATTGTTTTTTATTCCTCTACACATTCTATGTTGCTTTAAATTGTATTATTTGATATAGGGCTTAGGATTTCACCCCTCCTCCTGCCCTCCCCCCCCCCCCCCCCCAGACTCTCGTGATGCTTCACCCTTGGATTACCTCACCTCTGACATGTGAAGCTGAATTACATAATGTACAAAAAAACATATTGGTAATGCTCCACTCTTAATTTTGTTGTGCCCATGACTTTCTGCTTATTTTATTTACTGTCATGGTAACAAATCAAACATTTAAAACGTCCCTTGCTGGACTTTTTTGTACTTGTATAAAGCAATGTGGGTCAAGTTTTGACCAACAGCATACAGTATCTGTCCTTTAGCAATAAAAAGCTACCACTGTAGAATGAATCAATCATTTGTCAATAAGGTCAATGGTATTTTTTAATATTCAGCTCTTAGAGGCAGTTGTCCCAGCTGAAGAAACTTCAGTCAACCGCACCTGTCTAGCTGCCCTGTATTCTGAGAAGGCTGCAGTCATTGGAATCTCTAAAACAGAGAAGAAAATACTAAAGAAAGCCCTGAAGGATGCCATGTTACACTTCAGACACCAGCTTGACAAAAATCTAAACAGGAATGCAAGGAGTCCAAGGCGAGCCCTCATCAGAGGAATTTTCTTCTACCTTCATTCCTCCCGAGAACAAGCCACTAACATGCAGATTCCTGTGTCTGCTAAAGACTTGGCAAAGGTGGAGAAGTTTGTTCAAACGTTCAGGAGAGGGTTTCTTGCCAACTGCCCCATGAGAGACAAAGCATTGTTTTACAGTGCACACAGTGACTTGTTGACAGGAAAGGGACAATTTGAAGAAGGTTTGTACTAATTAAAAGTGTTTTACATGCTTGAGATTCTTGGTTGTATTCACAGCTTTTTATATTATCCATTATATTAAGTAGTTTTTGGTCAAATGTCATCCTTTGTAGCAAGTTCTCTGTATGGATCCACATTTTGGCTGGGTATAAATTTGGATAAGAGTACCCACAACAAAGGGCTTTATAATTAAGTGTATACTTTTAGTTTATTTAAAAAAGAGATCCAATTCGAGATTGTACTAAAAGCCACCAGAAATACAAGTTTGTAATTATTAGAATTAACCACAAAAAATACGAACTTGTGTCTCATATTATACTAGTAATCTGAGGGTAACTGAAAAAGTAAAGCCTTTTAACGCCAGCTGGCCCATAGCTCCTGGTTCTTACATGTAACTCCGGTTTTGGTCCCTGGATGGGATGCTAGTCCATCACAGGTTACAACGGAACATTCTCTCAGGTTGTCTCCAACAGTTTGCAGATACCTATTTATACTCCTGGATGGAGAGAGGCACTACGAGAGTAAAGTGTCTTGCCCAAGAACACAATGCGGTGCCCCAGCTAACCTGGATTGTTCAGTCTGGGGTCCAGTACACTCACAACTTGACCACCGTACCTCCCTAATCTGAGGATGGACTTCTAAATTTGCACTCATATTTCATGTGTGAAGATTAATGTACTTAATACATGTACATTAATCTTCACTACCAGTAATGTGTTGGTGAAACTGTACACTGTATGTAATATAATGTGTCATCATTATATACAGTAGTCAGTTTAATGTCCGAGGCGTCAAGAATAGCAGAAGATCTTCAACTGCAGGCAGATATCAACGGAACACGTGATCGTCTGCGGCAGCTCAATCAGCTACGCCTGGACCGAGGGGAAACTAGACGGCGTCCCCGTGAAATGGACGAGGAGGGAATGGTGAGGAATCAGCTGTTCCAAGAACCAAGGCGTGAAATCCTGGAAAGATTTCTTGAAGAGCTCACACGTGCTTCGAAATGTCAGTCGTAATAAGAACATAAGTGTTTCTTAGACGCTGTAACAGTCTCCAAGTTGTACAAGACTGTTGTACAATGAGATATGTTCTTGTCAAGATCTATATTCTTTAAGGTCACGTTTTAGTGACATAAAACTGCACTACCATCGGGGAATCACTAGAAATCTTAATAACTCGAGATCTTCGATTTATGAAGTGCGACGGTACTCGGAGAAAGTAACTCATGATAGGAATTTCGTGTCCCAGCAAAATCACAGATCAGATCCGAAAAAAAATATGAGAAGTTGAACGCGAGCCTCTTAACTTTCAAGTATGGTTTGAGAGCTGTTCGGGATCTTGCAACAAATTAGTGACAGCGCTCCTTTAAATTTGTAGATAAACTCTTTTTTCCCCTGAAGGTAAATGCATACTGAAAATCAGATACAGCTTGTTAGGCCTGAAAGGCACTGGCTAGTTGAAGTTGAAGTGGTTGCCAATCATTTCAGGCTCAACTGTAAACTACACAGTAAAACTGTCTCTTTGTGAAACTGTATTAATTCATAGTTTGCCAAAGTAAAAATGCAAGCATTATGTAAATATAAAATATGACAAGTTGTACGTGTAAGTTAAGTACCGCTGTATCTAGGAAATTCCAAGTGACGTTTTGAACGTACAAGTGGTGACGGGAAAGAGGTTGATGGGTCAGGTTTGTGTAAATGTTAAAAAGTTTAAAAGATGTATTTTATTCTTTTTCGACTTTATTTCGATAGTCTTTAGAGGGCTTAACTAGTTGAAGGAAGAATAGCTACCGTAACGATTCCAAAGTAACGATTTTAAAGCATAACTTGATGTCATGTATTATATTATGTATGATGTATGTGGGTATGTTTTCATAGGCTACGAGCGGTCCTTATTTTTTCTTGTAGTCCGTTGAGAGGGGAGCGAAAAAATAAAAACGCGCGTCCTTTTTTTTCGCTCCAATCTCGACGGACTATAAGAAAAAATAGGGACTGCTCGTAGTCTAATGTTTTCACATTTCTCACGATATCGGCCCATATGCCGTTTGCGGTTGACGTTATAAGTAGCTGATCACCAAAAACGGATATAAAAAGTTGCTAAATCAGAAAGAAGCAACAGTCTTCACTTTCGCGTGGAAATGTATTTCCGATGTCTATTGTGAAACGTGAAAAAGAATTTTACTTTGTGCACCTTTTGGTGAGCCAGATTGTATATACATATCATTGCAGTTATTATGACGGACGTTTGTTAATGCGGTCATGACTACATTCGTTAATAAAGAAATGTATTTTTCATTCGTTCGTTCGTTGATTTTTGTCATTCATTCCAGTGTTTCTAACCAGCTCCTCGTGATTTTCAATGAAATCAAAGCAGTTTTGCGAGGTACTAACAAAATGAGCAATATGTAAAGAAGAACATTTCTGATTTTAAAAAGACAAGGCTTTAAATTACAATTTGTCAAAAAACACCTTCGCCTGTGTAGGGGTAACTTTCGTAATGCCGTGTCCAGTGCCGTGTCCCATGATCGCCTCCTCTAGACATTGAATCTTGCAAGTTAATTTGGGGCAAACAATTATTTTCTCGAATCAATTGTGTCTGACGTCTTTAATGGCAAAAGTCTTGCGTAGTACAAAAGTTATCTTAAGGTAACAAATACGCCCTGTGATTGTCCCTGCGATTGCTATGCTAGCAAAGACATTAAAACCAGAAGACAGAAAAAAAAGAGAAAACAACAATGAACTTTAAAGTTTCTATCCCATAATTGGCCTGAGTTGAGGTTCATATCTGCCATGTATGGCTTTTTGCAGATGAAACTGTATTAACTTTCTTGTGGTAAGATTATCGATCTTCTACACAAGTTTCTACTCGTCTACAGTTTCAGTAACATAATGCATCTTGCCTCTACATTTGTAATGGAGTGCTTATTTGAGAATTATGTTGAATAATCACGTGCCCTCGCTTATATTTTCGTCAGACCAGCCGATAGGCCGGTTGATTTGCCTCGGCATTATGTGCAGAAAACTGGGGTAATTTAAGTAAAATACTGCGTATAAAGCTTAACAAAAGCATTCGCCTTAATTTTAGCCGCTTCTTCTGGTTGCTTTCTACTTCCGATAGACCTCTAAGACAATGAATACGTCACGTCCAGTTCAAGATTGCAGGGTACATATACAGTTCAATTCCGATAGCTCGAACCTTCAAGAGGAATCGAAATAGGTCCGAGTCATGAGCGGGAGGTAAAAGTTATCGGGATTCAGCTATAGTTATTTTACTCGGCATTGGCATAAAATGTGCGAACTTTTAGCATGCAAAAATCTGGACGGACCATTTGCCTATAGAGCGATAGCCATGACAATATGGCATTCTGTAAAGCAGAAAGCACACATCAACGGTTGTTTGATTCTGACGCCTCGAGAGAACGCGCGACCCGCATCATGCAATGGCAGTCGGATTTCCATTATTGTTTTAATTTCTTTTCACACGAAAAGGTTCAGTTCGTTTGCGTCCGCTGGTTAGCTAGAGAAAAGGGCTGAAATTCAGACTGCAAAACACTCCTTTATGGTGTAAAATCAAAAGTAGGTCCAGCGTTTGGCCCGACATCCCGGTCCCCATTGTCGTCAATGGGCGTGCGCACTAGGTTTCGTAAGTGCAGATCAACTGAGTACATGAGGCCCAGAGCATCCTGCAGTGTGTCAGGGTAGCCATTGAACACATCCTCCAGTGATTTCAGCAGCTTGGTATACACTTTGTTAAACCTTTCTGCCTGCCTGTACGCCTTTGAACCCGGCGTGTATTTTGACATCCGGGGATTAGAAACCATCGACCAAACACCTTCAGGATCAAAAGGAATCTTGGAACCGTTGAAATAGTAGGTGCCATTACACAGCTATTAACAAAGAAAAACACATTCACCAGTAAAAGGTAGCTCTACTAATGTCATTACAAAATGACATGAATTTCATACTTGAATTTGCATTGTTATTGGTACTAAAGAGACTGTTGTGATTAGTTGACTGGCAAAGTAGCACACTTCGCTCATTGTCAATCTGAAGTTGTGAGACTGCATTAGGGAGGCGGGGTCTGACTATCCCGTAACCCATTAATTTTTGGCCTCAATATCTCGTATCCCTTTAATTCCTGTCGTCTGTATCCCTGTAATGCCAGTCACTACTGATGACAACATTGCTCGTAATATTTTTGGGTACTACATGCTGTAAACACATTTTCAAGGAGTCCCATTCTTTGAAATATAAAAAATGTGTGCAGTAAGGTTTCGAGGATCAATATGTCCATATTTGATTAAAAGAATACAAATAATTGCATTTGCTAGATTTTTCCCTTTTTCTGTGTCTTCCACATTGATCAATGACCTTATTTTGATCCTTCAAAATGGCCTTTTTATGCTCGTTATCCCCAAATCTCTATTCTGTGCTAAATATCCCGTATCTCGTTAATTTTTCTCCAAAATATCCCGTATCCTTATAGTTTTTAACGCAAATATCCAGTATCTCCATAACCCCTAATGGGGCCTCAGTTGTTGACTGTTGGGGCTTCAGTTGAAGCTGACGTTTCAATGGTTAATAATGAAAGTAATTTTCATGACCAAATCCACTAATTGACCTTGGCGCTTTACATTAAAATATTCAAAAGATGAAAAACAAAAAATAAAAATGATATGAATAGAAAATAAAACTTTCAGCTAAAACGCATCATTTACTGTATATGAAGATAAGTTAGAATGTATCTAAATATAAATCAATTATAAAGTTTAAAACTTAAGATATGTTTTAAAATGCCTTTTAAAATGTCAAAGGAAACACTAGGTCTTAGTTTAAGTGGGATGGTATTCCATAGTCTCGGCCTAACATTGAGAGGTGCATAAAATGCTCAGCAAAAGAAACACCACAAATCATTACACGAGCTCGTGTAAAGTTCTCGAAGGCAAAATACCTTAGTAAAATCCACCACATCGTCATCAGAGTCACTTGAATCATCTGGAGGCGAAACTGTCTCCACCACTTGAATCTCGTGTTTCTCGGCAACTGAATAGAACAGGAAGTAATGTGACAGGTCCTTCCTTCTTCCTGTATCCCAAGCAACGGGGTTACACGGAGAGCTACCTTCACCCTGCTCAACTATCTCCTGGATGGCTTCTACAGCTGTATAATAGTTATGGACCTTTATAGTATGTCCGTGCACCGACCAGTGTTGAACATCAACCTGCTTGCTCGGGTCTCCAGTGAAGATACTGTTGTTTTTACCACAGTCTGTAAGGTTCCCAAGGGCGTTCAAGATGTGATTGTAGAAACCACCGATTGTGTTATGGTGCTTAACGATTCTGGTATCGTCCCCAGGAAAATATCCTCGGCGCTTGGTGCATTGAGCAATTGTGAAGGAAAAAAAAAGTGAATAACAACATAAGAAACCATGAGATACCTGGCTACGAGCTAGCCACAAATACAAAAATAATCGTTGATATATCTCATATACTCATGAGCTAGTTATCACTTAGACTTTTTTGAGCCAAAGTCTTTACGCAAGAATTAGGTTTAGCAACACTATCATCACTACTTTATTTTTCTCTTTCGGTTTATGTTTGAATATAAGTAGAATTTCACAAAGGTTTATGTTTGAATTTCTGATATTATTTTTAAATAGTAACGGGAGATGGTTTCCTCAAACACCATTGTTTTAGGCCATCAGGGAAAGAAGCGTTTATTTTATGCCCTGCGATGGATCGTGACAATATCGTGGGAATACCAGACTCGAAAATTCTTTACCCAACAACAATCGCAGTGTCTTTTTGCATTGATAAAAACCAAAACTATAGTTCTGTCCAATCAGGAAGCTCCTGTTGGTGTGTGTGTCTTTTTTATTTGGCTAAATCCTTAGGTTTTGCAATCCACAAATTGAGGATTTCCATTTATATATTCTTTTTCTATTTCCTTACAAACCGCTTAGAGACTAGATTAAATTCAACTCCCTATTTTCTTTTCATTTCTCACCAAAGTAATAGTGGCAACTGCCTCTCAGCTAAACTCAGTTCAAAAGCTTTCATCTAGACAAATTCCACAGTTTGTTCTATTGGGGCCAACAAGGAACCGTTATGAGGCGCATTTTGAATTTCAATTAAATCTACCTTTTTGTTGGATTCAGTGTCCTCTTTAAACATCATTTGATTCACACGTTCCAGTTGACGGTGCTGGAAATCTATAACACAAAAGAAATTAGTGTAGTTGATATTCCTATATTATTAAACAGTATATCCATCTATCAATAAAGGATAACACGAGGGTGGGTAGAGGTAGACAGAAATTAAATGTAACACGCTTACTATTTTTAGCTATTTTTTTGGTTTTACAAAAATTACTAATCTCTGAAATTATTTTTTATTTGAATCATGCTAAAGAGAAGTAGGAAATACAATTAACGTTCAAACTTTTCAAGTAACTCGTTGAAAGAATTTGGTCACCTTATTACAGTGAATAGCGATTTTCAAGTCATCACGCATTTACGTACAGGGGTAAAATGATTTTATCACTGTAAGCCACAAAAAGCCCTTTCACAACTTCGATCATTAAATTGTTGCATCATTCTTCCTCTCCCTTTTGGTATTGTTCCCAAACAAAATGAAACAAGACAAAACAAAACTGAAAATATTTCACGACAAAACGTCATGGAATGCAAAACAAAAACGTTCTTACCTGGATCAAATACGTTTCCAAATGATGAAGTAAAGCATGGTGACGGATCTTCATCAATTTGCCTATCAAAAGCATCCATGTGTATTGGTATGTTTCCCTCGTGGCAGCTTGTGCCTTCTTCAGTTTTACTGCAATGGCCTGCCCCCATCTTGTTTTTGTGGTGAGCTATGAATGAAAACGCATGTTGAAAGCTGGAAATGTGTTTTAATTCCAGTTCTGGTTGCTCGATTTTCATAAAGATATTCCTTATTAGGCCAAGCGACATTTTTTCAATAGGTACTACCAAATCAGGCTGTACTCCACCAGGAAGACGTGAGGGGTAATGCGGAATGAAGTCCTTTGAATATAAGGATGGTTTTCCACCAACAGCATTAAGAATGTTAGCAACAAGTGCCATATGCATCATCTCTTGAATGATTATTGTTTTCATGACAGTTTGGATTTCCAGGTTGTAGCTGTTCTTAGTGGAGGCCAAAGCAGTCAGGTACGTGGGAATGGTCGAATGTTCAAGTTGAAGAGCAATTTGCAGGTCCTCCCGAAGGTGTTCCACAGAGTAATAGTTCTGTGGATCACCAATCGGAGGCTTTACTTTTGACAGCCATTCTACGATAACTTTACGCTTGGACGTTGAAAGGTCGCGTGTAACGGGCATATGGTTTGGATGTGACATAGGCAACTCGAGACTCATTTTAATGGCCTTTCGATGGTTTAGGACGTCGTAATAGTTGCCCAAATCAACAAAGTTATCAGTCATCACTGGGTACAAATTGGCGTATTGCTTAAAGATTGGGTAAACATCATCCAGCCAAGTTGGTTCTGACCCATTAATAGTGTAATTGTCCCACGCTAGGATGACAATCAGCGAGTTAAGTAGCCCGAAGGTATCGCTTGAGCACATTTTATCGCAGCTTTTACTTTGATTTTCGACCGAGTATATAAAAGGATAAAGCTGGCCATCGATAAAGCTCCTGTTGTTTTTTGGATCTTTCACTTCTATGTCAAATATTGCGATTCCGTTTTCATCCGTCATCGAATGTGACGGTACAGGCAAAGGAGGTTGGCCAACCGCTGGTCCACCCGAGAAAATGTTCTCACAATTGCAAGGTTCAAGTTCAACACGAGCTTTAGGAAGAGGCTTTCCAAATTTAGTTGCAATTAGTGTAACATTAGCTCGTTCACCTGGATTCTTTCGAAAAGTCCATGTGTTGTATGGATGAATATCGATACCATCGCGAGGTTCTGCCAAGACAATTCTCTTGCAGTGTAGGATTGGCAAGGTGCCACTTACCTGCAAGTTCAGAAAGACACACTTTAGAACTCACAATGAACTGTGACAGAGTCTTGTTTTTATCTCTTTTGTCAAACAGTCTAGACATGACCACGGCCATTAAGAAGTCGCCTGAATAAGCCATTTCCGAGTAGAAAGAGTCTTGGAAATGAGACGCCAATGGAAATGAGCAATACGCCAATGGAAATGAGGTTGGTTTGCAAGGCATTGAATATGCAAGTAAAACTTATACCATACCCGGGATACCATATGAAAGGTTGCGTATTGAGACTCGTTTTTAAACAGTCACTATAGACAACTCGGAAATGGCCTATTTGTTCATCACCAGTTCTGCCATATTTGCATGGCATGATGACGGTACAAGTGCTAATTTTGTGGATAGCCGGAGTTAAACGTTCCAACATTGTTATACATCATTTATGTTTGTCCAACATTTTTTGTTGAACGAATGTTTGATAAGTTCTCAAACAGTCGTTCAACATAAATGTCGAACAAACACGGATGCAAAACGCTTTAACAGTGTACAATACAATACGATAAAATGCAATACAGTACGATACGATACGATATGATACGATCCAAAAGCTTTATTAACGTCTCCGGCAAATCACATCTTGAGCGATAGGCGCTAATTAGGTACACACTTTGAGTTTTTTCTCTCGATTTTTTGTCGGATCAGCAAATGTTGTATAACAACGTTGGAACGTTTAGCCCCAACTTAAGGTTCTCAGTGAGATCCAGTCAGTTCACAAATGAATAAAAAAGTACATTATTAAGGGTGTCGGTCACTATTGTAGCATGAAACAGCTGCAGTGTATGTGTAATAAGTGACTAAAATGAAAATAACGTTCTTCACTTAGAGTAACACTAATGCAAATGCTTAGAATAAAGATCGTAGTGTACATGTAAATATCACAATCTGCAGAATACCAATGTGTTTATGTACCTCAGCAACAACAAGTGGATGTTGGCTGATTCTTTCTAACTCATCAGCTGACAATGATCCAATAGACGGGAAGACCTGGACTCCAGCAGTATTCTGATACCAGTTGGGAAACTTGTTATAAATCAGTCCAAGCCAAAGGAGGTTATCAGAACAATTCATAGACGGATTTGTGTCAAGAGGCACCGCAACAAGTAGTTTATCAAAGATTTTTGTGTCCATGCTGCCACTTTGATTTATTGGTAAACTGTTGCCAAAGTCTAGAAACACTTTTCCTTTGGTTTCATCCACGTAAAAAGGTGTATCCTGAAAATGACTTGACATAGCTTTCATCATGCGGCCATGAGTAAAGAACGGTGGGGACTTCCGACCTAATAAACCAATGGTGCCTGTGTAATATAATAATAAAACAGAAAGAAAAACTGTATGAGTTTGAGAGAGTTACAGTTACATGGTTTATCATTGCTTAAAGGAACGATAAACCAGTATTTTAGTCTTTAATTGTGGGTCCCCATCAGCCTTATTGCATGCCTGCCAATTTTGTACCTGCATTACAGTATGTGCCCCCTGGTTAGCGACGTTTCCAAAAATAATGTTAATTTTCCTCACAAAATAAAATACTAAAAGAAACGAATGTAGCCGATGATTTATTGATTAGTCCCCTTTCATATGCCGAAGTTTCGTCTTTTTTTCCTTTGGTGAAGGCGCCGAATTTACACTTTAAGTTTGTTTACAGGTAATTAAATTCGTCTTTCTCAAAGTTTCTAATGTCGCGGCTCCCTAGTTACATGGTCATGTTTATCAACCCTGTACATACATACATAGATAAAACGCAACGGGAAGACGTAATTTTTGCAGAACAACTAAACAGAGATTCTACCTTATGAAGCTGTAAACGGATTTACTGCAGAATTAAAATTGAAATGAACATACGAAATTCATATATTTGTACTGCGGATATACATTTTAAGCAAATGAAAGATCACCGCAGTAATGTACTCAACTTAAGCAGTTGAGAAAAGCAAGACTGAAAAATTTTTTGGCTTGAACGGGAATCGAACCCATGACCTCTGCGATACCAGTGCAGGTACCTCTGCGATACCAGTGCATTTTTTTCAGTCTTGCTTTTCTCAACTGCTTAAGTTGAGTACATTACTGCGATGATCTTTCATTTGCTTAAAAAGAATTAAAATTATTACTTATATCAGCTTTTGAAAAGTAGCAACAATTTTCGCTTCGTGGCCCTTGGTCCGCGACCTCTGACCTTGCATTTCGTAAAGCGGGAAAACGGCCTTTATTTTACCGAATTCTTCCTGATTCAGGTGAGATATTCAAGATCATAATTTTACCTCGCGGACCAGGGGCAACATACTGATGATGATGATGATGATGATATTGCTATGTGATGATGATGATGATGATGATGATGATGGTGATGATGATGATGATGATGATGATGATGATGATGATGATGATGATGGAGGTATTGTATTTGTAGAAGACGTGTTTGTAAACAGAACATGCCGTTGCAGTTGCAGTTGCGGCGGGGGCAGTGGTGGTAATGTACTGGTTATGGTGTTTATGGCAGTGACAGGAGTAAAGAAAGTTGCAGTGGTGGTGGTGTTCGTAGCAATTCATTAACATCTTTATAACATCTTCTTTAGCAAAAAGGAGGGAACGAAAGAGGAAGGGGTTGTGGCAGTGGCATTGATAAATATAGTCACGTAAATATAAAGAAGAAATTGTAGTTATCTACCTGTTACACGTCCCATCGTAAACGTGTTTTCCTTTGAATCGGCCTGATACATGTCTACATTAAAACGTATTGATAGCCTTTCGCTGTCAATGTTGTCATTGTTCATTGCGCCTTGAAGCTGCTTAATAAAAGGTGAGACGTTTACATTATCTATCCAGTTAATGTTTGACAATACCGATTGATAAACCGCACCAAAAGTAGGATCTCCTCCTTGCATTGTGATCATTTTCTTCCATATGTATTGGAACGGAACTGGGGTGTAATCTGCAGAAAATAAATCCCCAATTCGAATTCTCCAGCCCCAAATTTCAGAAAAGAGTTGAGCTTCCGAATCCAAGTCTACCAGCTTCGCGGAAGTCTTGTTTCCACCGTCTGAAAACCAGAACGAACAAGATGACTTAGCTTTTGCTCACCGCAAAATGTAACCGGGCTAGATACTAAATGGGAAAATGGTCTAAATGGTCTAAATGCTAAAATCTATAACGTGGTCTAGATCAATTTCAGTCAATCAAGTTCGTGAATTCGGTAGTCTCCAGGATTTGAAAGACATCCATACAGCCTCACATGTGTTAAAAGTTGTTACACTTATTGAAATTGGTAATGCCTTTTCAGGGGCGGATCTAGCGCAATGTTACAGGGGAGTGCTCACCCTCCCCTGAAGATGACCTGGGGCTTTCTAACATAACATTTGTTCACGTCACTTACGTCATTCCTTAGTGGTGCACCTTCTCCTAAGAAAAATCCTGGATTTACCCCTGCCTTTACTTTCTTTTTGTTCACTATTTCTTTTCTATCTCTGATCGATGAGTTTCACCAAACATTGATTATTTTATTGTGAAAGATAAAGAGTTTTTTCTTGACAAAATTAGTCTAAACTGTTCCGTGCGGTCTTGTTTCCGAACGCGAGGAGATATTATCACAACAAATTTAGGGTAAAACATTGAGCCAATATTTACCCTTTCCCTTTTTTTTCTTTTTCTGAAATCGGAAACAAACTGCATCAGTTTCTTATCTACCTAAAATATGAAGCAAATTGATTTTTCAATTTTTGACACTTAATTCCGGTTCTTACGTCTTGTAAAAAATTTGATACGTTTTATATATTGTTTTACCCATTTACGTATTTTAAACGCAAATATTTTTAGATGCTGTTTTAGGTGGTGTAATGTAGTAACCTAACTTGGTGAATCAATTCTTTGTTATCTGTAAACGCTTTACTTTGATTTCTTCAAGGTTAAGAAGAGCCCTTGAAAAGTGAAAAAGCAAATAAATTGCAAGGCTGGCACTACGATAAGGGACACTTTTATTGGCCAATATTTCGACTAGTACAACTAGTCTTCTTCAGGGTCAGTGCTACACTGAAAAGTAGTTAATGGTTTAATTTACTAGCGCGCATGACAAATTTAATTTAATTGTATATGAGATAAAAATGCATGATAGATGTTTAAAAAAGGCGAAAGATATACAAGATATAAAACTCGACAAGGTAAAATGGATAGAGTATACTGTAGTAAGAAAGTATCTTTTTACAGAAGCTTTGTCAGTTCTTGTTTCGACGGTTTAAACCGTCAGGAGAAAGAGTTCTGCCTCTCTCTATGAAGTAGGCTTCTCTGGCTTAGTGGCTGTGAGGCGGGCTATGAAAAGAAAGCCTACATACCCAGTATTGACGCTCCCATGATTGGTTCGGTACGCTTGTCTCCTTCATCATCCCCGACACAGTGGCCATCAGCATAGCAGACGTGAGTTACCGAGCCATTAACGCTCCATTCGCCACTGCCTTTTGGGTTCCAGCCTCCGGGGCCTGGTAACTGGTCAGCCAGGACAAAATTGTCGGTATTGTAATTCATTGGATTGTTATTGACGGTGGACACATCGGCACGAAATGTACCACTAAAGTGTAGGTGTGGCCATAACATGTAGTCCATGTAAGGGTCATTTGGTAGGTTAGTATCTGAAAAAGACAAACTAACGTCATTAAGGCAAAAGGGATTTGACAAGGTTAGTAGGTTTGACCGCGTTTGTAAAGAGTTTATAACAAAGCAAAGAACAAACGTATGTAAGGTCTGTAGTAGCAGTAAAGGAAGAGAAGTAGTAGAAGCAGTAGCATTAGCAGTAGCGGTAGTAGTAGCAGTAGCAGTAGCAGAAGGAGTAGCAGTAGCAGTAGTAGTAGCGGAAGCAATAGCAGTAGCAGAAGCAGTAACAGCAGCAGTAGCAGTAGCGGTAACAGTAGTAGTAGCAGAAGCAGTAACAGGAGCAGTAGCAGTAGCGGTAGCAGAAGCAATAGCAGTAGCAGAAGCAGTAGCAGTAGCAGTGGTAGTGGCAGTAGCAGTAGCAGTAGCAGTGGCAGTAGCAGTAGCAGAAACAGTAGCAGTAGCAGTGGCAGAAGCAGTAGCAGTAGCAGTAGCAGAAGCAGTAGTAGTAGCAGAAGCAGTAGCAGAAGCAGTAGCAGTAGCAGAAGCAAAAGCAGAAGCAGTAGCAGTAGCAGTAGCAGTAGCAGTAGCAGAAGCAGAAGCAGTAGCAGTAGCAGTAGCAGTAGCAGAAGCAGAAGCAGTAGCAGGAGCAGGAGCAGTAGCAGTAGCAGAAGCAGTAGCAGTAGCAGAAGCAGTAGCAGTAGCAGTAGCAGAAGCAGTAGCAGTAGCAGTAGCAGTGGCAGTAGCAGAAGCAGTAGCAGAAGCAGTAGCAGTAGCAGAAGCAGTAGCAGTAGCAGTAGCAGAAGCAGTAGCAGTAGCAGTAGCAGAAGCAGTAGCAGAAGCAGTAGCAGTAAAGGTAGCAGTAGCAGAAGCAGAAGCAGCAGCAGAAGCAGAAGCAGTAGCAGTAGCAGAAGCAGTAACAGAAGCAGTAGCAGTAAAGGTAGCAGTAGCAGAAGCAATAGCAGTAGCAGAAGCAGTAGCAGTAGCAGAAGCAGAAGCAGTGGCAGTAGCAGAAGCAGTGACAGAGGCAGTAGCAGGAAAGGTAGCAGTGGCAGAAGCAGTAGCAGAAGCAGAAGCAGTAGCAGTAGCAGTAAAGGTAGCAGTAGCAGAAGAAGTAGCAATAGCAATAGCAGTACCAGAAGCAGTAGCAATAGCAGTAGCAGAAGCAGTAGCAGAAGCAGTGGCAGTGGCAGTAGCAGAAGCAGTAGCAGTAGCAGTAGCAGTCACAGTAGCAGTAGCAGTAGTAGTAGCAGCAGCAGTAGCAGAAGCAGTAGCAGAAGCAGTAGCAGTAGCAGTAGCAGTAGCTGTAGCAAGGTTCAACCCTACTTACTCGATGTGTGGATAGCAGTAGCAAGGTTCAACCCGACTTACTCGATGGATGGAAAGGGTGGGAAGCCAAATGTGATTTCAGCTCGTGGCCTCAAGTTGAGTGACAGGGTGTGTTACAATGGAATCTATTATATAGCATATTCATACAATCCCAAGGGAGTTAATTTCCAATGCAAACCAAGTTTGCAAGCATATAGTGTAATATTTGCGTGTTACCAAATTCAGGTCTGGTCAGATTCCACGTTCTTGGTGCTGATCAAAGGAAAAGCGGGTCCTAGGGGCGAGATTAGTCAAGTTTGTTACAGAGCCGAGCACAATCTTCAACACGGTTGAGCGAAATGATAGCGCTATATTTCAATAGTTTGGCACTTTGCATTTCTTTATGACTTTTTTATAACATCATTTTGTCAACATCAAAGAATTTTACCTCAACACAGTGATGGAGAATACCAACGTAATTGACACGGGCAGCAACTGGTTTTTGCATAAAAACAAGGTAATTTACAGTTTAACTGTAAGGTCTTGTACCCAGTCACCCTCGTTTGGTCGATATTTGTTGATAGTTTAATTTTGGTGTGGACTAACCCAAACGATCCGTAAATGATCGCGTGAGTTGTGTAAAAGAAAATATTTGTATGCGTTTGCATAAGTAAATAAAACGCAGGGACATAACCTTAAGTATAAGATAGGCTGTAAAAATACGTGCTGGTCCAGAGCCAGTCTGTTCAGTTTGACCATTGTTTTCTTTTAACAAAGAACTGAATGTACGTATAATAAAGAAACCTTGCCAACTTTGAAAAACATGTTATAAATAGCAGTACATCATGTATTCTGGTCACGAATATGATAACTAACTTAATGCTTACTTTACTAGACTTGCACAATTCGACAAAGACGAATCGCCCCAGGAGTTTTTCGATCCAGTGATCAAAACAATACTCTCGAACGGCTATAGTGAGGGCAATTTTAATTGCTAAATATGTTTTCACACAGTATGAAAGGTTTGTTTGTCTTCCAAAAAAGAGAACGGAAGTTTCAAGCTTGCTGCCAACTTGGTCAACTTGTGTCAAGTATACATCCGCCTAATCAGTAGACTCTTTGGTACGTCCATAGTGTTGCTATGTGTTGATTGAATAAAAATTCTAATCACTGTAACTGTAATAAGCATGTTCTGTACCTTGTCGTGGTTTTGCAGTTAAAGCAAATAGAAAAATGTTGCAATGCGGATGAGAACAGTGTGATCACAGCAATTCAATTTGCAGTCTTTACGGACGCAAACGATAATTATTCCTGTTGTATTGATCTGTTTGCTCACATAACGATTAACTTGTTAAAGTCATCACAACGTGTCCAGCTCTAATTTTAATGTGCTTTCTTTCTTTGTGCTCGCTTCAAATATAGTAATAGAGTTTAGGACATATGTTTAAGTCTCTAGCACAATAGATCTTTTTTAGCAACACAGCCAAAGATGATACGCTCACCGCTAAAGAGGGTGGGGGTAGATCGCTCAACATTTCCCTCTCCCTTTAATACTGACTAAACCAACAGCAAGGCAAATATTGATCTACATTTTCTCAGTTGCAAAAAGTTTTGTTGCAATAATTTGTTATTTAATACATGCTCTATAATTTGAAATTGCAAGACTTTAAACAACAAAATTAAACCAGAGGTTTGATGTTTTGAAACTGCATCGTTCCATTAAAATGGAGTAATCAAAGGAACCGCCATTCGATCGTAAAGACGAATCGCCAGAGGGGGGTTCTCCAATCCAGTGAACAAACCAGTAGGAAGCTTAACCTGGTGCTACGGCTAGTCAAAACAATTTAAAGAAGCAAATAGTAAGTTTTCAAGTGTTTTCACGCAGTATGAGAGGTATTTATTTTTTGAGCTTGCTGCCATTTAGATGCAAGTAGACTGATATAATACTATCCTACATATCCCAGATTTCGCACTAAGTTAAAATAAGACTCTTTTGTTGGGCCTCAGGCCAACACCTTGAACAAGCTGCGGCTTTGCTGCTGGAAAATGAATTTATATAGGGTGTTGCCGAGTGTTTGAATGAATAACAAATGTTTTTGCTGAATAACAAATCATATCACTGTCGGCTTGTATTTTGTCGTCTTTTGATCGGATTGCTCGCATGACGATTGACATGTCAAAGTGAACACAGCGTGTTCAGCTCTTCTTTGCAATTTCCTTTTTCCAACCTACCCAGAGCAGATATAACTTTCATTATTATTTCATGAAACCATTTATTCGAATAGCGTAAATTCATTAAAGCGAATCATATAGCAATTTACAATGCTGGCTACAGTTCAAGGAAAGTTTTCATCTTACAGAATTAAAACTGAACTAAGCCGTTTATATGGAAAAACATAGCTTTACTTTGTAGTAACACAATACCTTGGTCTTTGGTTAAAACGTCTCTAAAAGACGGGGCATCTGTCTTCCCTGCCTCATCAACGCGAGCTTTTGTGTCTGAAATGCCGGAGGCTTTACCTTCGTTGTCAATAAGTGCTATCGTTAGAACGAATAGCAAAAAAGGAGTGAACACGTTCATTTTGAAGTGCATAGTAGTGAGGTACGCAAAATAGCAAAAGACTCCTTTGTACAGTCTTCGTCGCAGTGAACTACTGTGCTGATGATAACACGGCGTCACGGACAAACATCTTTGTCAATCACGGAACAAGAATATGTTATATTTGTGTCAATTTACAGACAAGCAATATTGAAAATGTTCTGTCATGCAGAATGATAACATTAAAATTCATTACACATCCGAATTAGCTCATTGTACAGTTAAGTGATTGACACAAACCTGTTCTTGTCTGGGCAGTGAGTCTCGCACTTAGGTCACGTGTTTGAGAACTTCGTCAGCTAAAGAAATGTTTTTCTGGAGTTGAAAACAACCAAACTCTTCTTGGATTAATTATTTTATAGAGGACTGACGAGGAAGATAAAGAATGTCCGATTCAGTACGTACATATCGTCGTTAAGTCGTAAAAGGAGAATGATCTCAATCCGGGGAAGTCGTTGTGGGGAGGCCTTGTGAATGCTTGTCATCTCGATAATGCGTATATAAGTTATGGATGTTAGTCTTACTTAGGATTTTCAGGACAAATCGCCAATATTTTTAGACGTATAGTTTAGAGCTGCACGTAAAGAAATAAGAAAAATAAAAACCCACTGCTATAAACTGCTGATACGTTTGACTGTGTTAGCAGCCTAGACACATCATGTTCGAATCATGTCATGAAGAATGGTCTCTAGGAGTTAAACAAGTGAGCCACACCAGAATTCTCTCCTTTTGGGGTTTTATTCAAACAAATGAGAACGGAAAGGGAATGGAGACAGGTCTTATTCTTTTGAGGCCAAGGTGATTGTTAATGAATCTCTTCCATAGTAGTGTGGGGGGAGGGGGGTGGTACTTGTAACCTTCTTTTTTTCTATTTTCCAAATACCTGCCAGTTATAATTAATTGTTGCAAGGTATAGGCTAGACTAATGGTGATGACAACGACGATCTTTAGTCCATCTTACAGAACACAACTTTAAACGCAACGTTAAAAATTCGTATAACAATTTTGCACTGCATTTTGAAAGTAGTTCGAAAAAACCCGCAACATTTTATCGCAACAAAATATTGTGTTAAACTTGATCGTACAGTCAGTCATGATCATGTTAAACAGTATCGATTTTGAACGCAACGTTGTTATAAAACGTTGTTAAAACATCGCCATTAAGACTAAGGCCATCCCAATAAAATGTTTCGTTTCCCATCGCCCTCTATCTCGTGAAAGTGGGTTGGTCGGTCGGGCAAAAAGAAAAAATGACACAGAAAAAGAAAGAAAAGAAAACAAAGAGTGAAATTATGAATATATGAAAATTCATATATTTGAACTGCGGAATGAAGAATTAAATGTAAAGAAGATCCTCGCAGTTATTAACGCAACTTATGCAGTTGCGAAAAGAAAGCCTGAAAAAAAAAATCAGGCTTGCCGGGATTCGAACCCTGACCTCTGCGATACCGGTGCAGCGCTCTAACCAATTGAGCTAACAAGCCAACTGGGAGCTGGTCATTAAATTGGTTCGTAATATACCCGGGAAAGATGAAGATGAAATTATGAATATATGAAAATTCATATATTTGAACTGCGGAATGAAGAATTAAATGTAAAGAAGATCCTCGCAGTTATTAACGCAACTTATGCAATTGCGAAAAGAAAGCCTATATATGAAAGAATATATGAAAAGAATTTTCATATATTCATAATTTCATCTTCATCTTTCCCGGGTATATTACGAACCAATTTAATGACCAGCTCCCAGTTGGCTTGTTAGCTCAATTGGTTAGAGCGCTGCACCGGTATCGCAGAGGTCAGGGTTCGAATCCCGGCAAGCCTGATTTTTTTTTTTTCAGGCTTTCAAAGAAATCTTAAGAACAACTTTTTTTTCCTATAAAAGACAGGCTTACATGCTTTTTAATTAAAATACTCGGTTCTCGGACAGCAAGTTTGGAATTTTTTTTTTACTTTTCCAAAAAATTAGGTCGGTCGGGCGATGGGAAACGAAACATTTTATTGGGATGGCCTAAGAGCGAAAAATAAACAAAACTGCTAAGTGCGTCGCCTAAAAGACCTTGTTCTTCAAAACGTTCACCGGGCATTTGAAATTGGATTTAAAATTGACATCTTATTGAAGAAATCTAGTTTGTGCTCAAAGCGGTGATCTGAGACACAGAAATGCAATTTAAAAGCCGTGTTGATTTGTTTGAAGTCTTCCAAATCATTTCAGCAAAATACAAAAGCATAATAATTTTTCTATAATTTATGAATGATTATAACAAAAAGCGCCAAATATGTGCTAAATTTTGTTTAAACTGAACTCCAACACATCAGTTTTAATCTTTCCCACAAAAACATCTGAGCTGACAGCTGAGCAGAGATGACAGTGAACGCAGTAGGCAAGTTGACCTCAGATTCTCAGCAATTTGAGCATGCCGAGCAGTCGCTGATAACCTACAGCTTGTCGTTCTATTCTGAATAATTTCCGTATTCTTTTTATATCTAAATAATTCAGAGAATACACATTAATTTACAACATTTCAATCAGTTCGTGTTTCTAATGAACAGCGGGTACTACGACCTCAAGATACTAAATGAAGAACTTGTCTATAAATAAAGAAATTATTGATAACTTACGTGTGTGCGGTACACGAAGAAGAAGAAAAGCAAAGCTGTAAGTTTTTTTTACTCAGTAATAACTTCTGGAGCGTAATCCCTGCTGAAGCTATGCTACATGTTATGCTGAAAGTCGAAGGTTCGAGGAAAGATTTTCGCCTCGGTTTCCTTGTTTGGGTGAGTTGCATGTATAATGTAACAAACAGCGGGAAGGAAGTGTACACATTCATTACGAGCTGGCGGGTATACTGAGGTAAAGTGTGCTGAACACTGAACGACTCAGATCAGATGTAGTCGCTCGCCAATGTAAAAGAAGAACGAACTTACAACTCGGGAACCAGAATCTGGTGAGGGTCATTTGCGGGAAATGCAATATGATAACGATGTGAAATAAAAATATTCCCAGCATTCCTCTGGAGATGTTTTCTTAAGAGCAAGGTTTAAATCGAGAAATAGCAACAGAGAGGTTTAAGCAAGCTTTAGTTGGGGAAAACAAACGTTAAGTTAAGGTGGCTCTGAAACCTCGGGGCAGAATTTTGTTGATCTTAGCAAAAAGTTGCATTTTTGTATGCTTATCATTATACGGAAAATGAAGGGTCATCGAGAGGGACTTTGAGCACTTAAATCTAAAATGAAGGGCACTTTTGACGGGGTTTGTATACACTGTTGTTTTTGTAACCTGTTACGTCAAACAAAATGACTACAAGTTGTTTACCAATGATTTTGTATTCGTTTTATACGATTGTGAGAGCGCCAACTGATAAACAGTGGTAGTGTCCATCAGCCAAAGCCACCTCAAGGAAATGTTTTTTCTACAGAGTCATAATATTCAGTCCTCTGTGCAGTTGTTTCAAGCAGTGGTCGTTACTAGAGTTGAGCAATATGTGAGTCGCAGAGTATCATCAATGAACTTGAAAAGAAAGTGTAAGGTCGATTCTGAAAATAAGCCCTGGTCTTCTTCTTGTCAAGTTCTCATCGTCTTATTTTTTATTTTTGTCTCATTGCATATTAATTCATTTAAAAACCGAACCAAAACGACCGTGCTAAAATACCTTTAGTTCCTGTTGTTGCCGTGATCGACGAAATCAAGGTTACATCTATCTCCTAACCTCGCTGGCTAGCCGCCTGGCCATCTGTGTTTTCTCAGATTTAATACCAAGGGAACACTGACAGTACGGAGTCTGACAGGGTTAGCAGATGTTACTTCCGGTGGGGGGGTACTTCAGAACATTTTGTATAGGGGTGTGTCGCAAAGGTTCTTGAACCTGACCCTACTTAGGATAAAGGAAGCGAAAACTGATACCCTTTTTAAGGCCCGAGTCCGGAAAATGACACCCTATTCAAGGATCCAAACAACGGCTAACGCGCCCTGCAAAACACAAATCTTTATCAAAATCGCTGCCCTAACACTTCAGTGGACACTTCAGTGTTAAAAATTTATTTATCGTTAACCTGGGCGCTTACCAGCTTCATTTTTACTGATACAATTTAGGTACCCTATCTAAGGACTACGTCAGGGACGCATTGCGAAAAGGAACAAAAATATTTAAGGATCGACAACCTCAAAAACCATACCCTATCGAGCGGCACACACCTATAAAGCCCATATGTGGGAGCACCCCCCGCCCCCCCTGGATGTGATACGTGTGTGGTGTGTGTGCGGTACACGCAGAAGAAGAAAAGCAAAGCTGTGACTTCTTTTACTTAGTAATAAATCCTGCCATTACGGTTGCACATTACCTTTTTCTGAAGCGTAATCCCTGCTGAAGCTATGCTGAAAGTCGAAGGTTCGAGGAAAGATTTTCGCCTCGGTTTCCTTGTTTAGGTGAGTTTCATGTATTAATGTAACAAACAGCGCGAAGGAAGTGTACACATTCATTACGAGCTGGCGGGTATACTGAGGTAAAGCGTGCTGAACACTGAGCGACTCAGATCAGATGTAGTCGCTCGCCAATGCAAAAGTAGAACGAGCTTACAACTCGGGAACCAGAATCTGGTGAGGGTCATTTGCGGGAAATGCAATATGATAACAATATGAAATAAAAATATTCCCAGCATTCCTCTGGAGATGTTTTCTTATGCGCTCATGACGTGAGAAACAACTTATGAGCAAGGTTTAAATCGAGAAATAGCAATAGAGAAAGGTTTAAGCGAGCTTAAGTTGGGGAAAAGAAACGTTAATTTAAGGTGGCTCTGAAACCTCGGGGCAGAATTTTGTCTTAGCAAAAAGTTGCATTTTTGTATGCTTATCATTATACGGAAAATGAAGGGTCATTGAGAGGGGTTTTGAGCACTTAAATCTAAAATGAAGGGCACTTTTGACGGGGTTTGTATACACTGTTGTTTTTGTAACCTGTTACGTCAAACAAAATGACTACAAGTTGTTTACCAATGATTTTGTATTCGTTTTATACGATTGTGAGAGCGCCAACTGATAAACAGTGGTAGTGTCCATCAGCCAAAGCCACCTCAAGGAAATGTTTTTTCTACAGAGTAATAATATTCAGTCCTCTGTGCAGTTGTTTCAAGCAAAACTATAATTGCTGTGGTTGTTCGGCTAGAGTTGAACTATATGTTAATAATAATAATAATAATAATAATAATAATAATAATAATAATAATATTTAATATTTACACTGCGCATTTTTCTATAAGAATAATAAAATGCGCGTAGAGTCTCATCAATGAACTTAAAAAAAAGTGCAAGGTGATAATAAGCCCTGGTCTTCTTCTTGTCAAGTTCTCATCGTCTTTTGTCTTATTGCATATTAATTCATTAAAAGACCGAACTAAAACAAACGTGCTAAAATACCTTTAGTTCCTGTTGGTGCCGTCATCCGTGAAATCAAGGTCACATCCTCTAACCTCGCTGGCTAGCCGCCTGGCCATCTGTGTTTTCTCGAATTTAATACAAGGGAAACAATGGCAAGGTTAGCAGATGTAACTCCCGGCTGGGGGGGGGGGGGGTGCTTCAGAAAATTTTGGATAGGGGTGTGCCCCCGTCATATGACCGTCAAACATGTTAAAAAACGCAAACACGTTCTGCAAGGTATGATGATTTGCTCCATGTGTATTAGAAAAAATAGTCATGTTCCAATTCAAAAATCGCGTTATATTTTTGTAGGGAAAAAACCGTACACATTTTTTTATTAAAAAATTACTGTAGTTAACAAGAACACTTCAAAAATCAAAACAATCTAGTTGGGAAAGATGATAAACAAATATAAAAATATTTCTTGAACTAAAATTTGGAAGCAGCCCTTGGAAAACAACAACTTTTGTCATCCTTCGAGAAGAGACGTATGACTGGCGCGCGTTTTCTTGGCGGATGGTTTTTCTCGGCTGTTTGTTTGTTTCTGGCGATAGGTGTGACTTTCACTCCTCCCCGACTGACTAAATTTTGTCACGTTCATGGTATTGTTTTGATCGCCCAATGAGAAAAGCGCAGCATCGAGAAATTAGCATTTCTGTGCATGAAGGTCGGCACATGGGTGATGATATTGGCGAGAAACTCGAAAAATTGCAGTTTTAGTAGTAGAAAACGTTGAAAAAATAGTACTTTTTCGGTCCCCAGTTATAGGATGACTATCCATACATTTGAGTCTGCAAAAAAATGGAGTGAATGTGGCATATTTGAAGAGCTACAGCTGATTTTCTGAGGCAACCCAGTGCTACAATGGTGTCGAGTGTTCTACCTTGCGCTTTGCTTAATAGCAATTGAGGTATGAATTAGTAGAATGCTCATTCTCGCTCAAATTGCAGCAAATAAGCCCCAAAATCCTGTAAATAGCACTAAATACAACTCGCAATTTACACGCATCATTTTTTATTGTAAATTATCCGGAATTTGCAGTAATTCAAACATATTTTTTTATATTCCATACAAGCTCTTATATTTTCCCGAGATTATAATATATGCAAAAAGCTGTGGCTCATAGCGTAAGCTTGGGCTACCTGTGATAAATCATGCTGGAAATTATCGAGTTTCTTTCAAAATAGAAACTGTTTCAAGGTTGGTATTTCACAAATGCATTCTCAGATATGTTCATATCATCAAATATCAATAAAAGGTAGGTGTTTCAATATGAAATAGGTGAGTAATGGGTAGATAACGCCAGATAATTTCATCTCGTGTGAATTTTTGCAGGCAAAATAATGTACCTATCAATAGTTTGCCGCAAGGTGGATGAGAGACACTGCGAACGAGGTTGGAATGCTCGTGGGAAGAATTGAGTCCCAAATTAAAACAGGGGTTTCAATACATTTTGTCATAACGGGGTAGTTCATAATAACAGGCAGATAGCAGGGGTAGCCATTTTGAAGGCCGAAGGGCTTTTCCCCTCTTTTATGTTAGACAGACATTGCAACTGTCAATGGTTTCCTGCAGGGGACAACCCACGGGAATTTGTCATCGTAAATCTCCACCAGGGTATGGTTTTTGACTTCTGGAACGGTCATCTGGTGGGAAGGGTGAAGAGGTATAGTGTGGAAGGGCAGAAATTGGAAATTCACTTGGTGCCCAGGGTTGGGAAAATTTTACCCTGGCACCCTTAAAAAGTGAAATTCCCCTGGGTGCCATCCACCCCCCATCTTCCCGCCCCCTCGCTCCAAGGGGGCGGGAAGATGAGAGACACTGGGAACGAGGTTGCGAGCATCCCTGTTCCTTTCGAATGGGAGTGCCCTTCTCTGGCGTTTCTTTAAAGTCCTATTAAAAAAAAACATTAAATAAAATAAGTAAACAAATAAATAAATAAAATTGTCTAATTAGCTAAAAATTTTATTTTTATTACTATACTAAAAAAGGAAAATACCCGGAGCTCCGCTTTCAGGCTTGGCTAAATCTATATATTAATGTACATTTTGAGCAGAAAAGTTCATATTTCTTTTCATCTATAGTCACATTTATGCTTAGTGGACTAGTGTCCAACAGTAACTCGAAAGACGTTTTTGTATGAGAATTGACCACATAACCCCAAATACAAGTCAACTAGGAAAGTTAATTAACCAGTAGTAAAGAATTTACGTGGTGGCGTTTTATCGAAATCGATAACAATGTACCTTTCGAGCAGCAAAGTTCATTTTTTTCTTCATCTATGGTCAAAATTACGCTTTCTGTACTATTTTACAAAAGTAATTCGAAAGACGTTTTTGTATGAAAATTGACCATATAGCCCCAAATACAAGTCAACTAGGAAAGTTAATTGACCAGTAGTAATGAATCCACATGGTGGCGTTTTATCGAAATCGATAATAATTTACATTTCGAGCAGCAAAGTTCATATTTCTCTTGATCTGTGGTCAAAATTAGGCTTTGCGTATTACTTTCTAACTGTATCTCCAAAGACTTTTTTGTATGAAAATTGACCATATAGCTCCAAATACAAGTCAATAAGACTGTTAATTAACCAGTAGTAATTTATTTACGTGGTGGCGTTTCATCGAAATCGATAACAATGTACCTTTCAAGCAGCACAGTTCATTTTTTCTTCATCTATGGTCCAAATTACGCTTTCTGTACTATTTTCCAACATTAAGTCCAAAGACGTTTTTGTATGAAAATTGACCATATAGCCCCAAATACAAGTCAACTAGGAAAGTTAATTGACCAGTAGCAATGACTCCACGTGGTGGCGTTTCATCGAAATCGAAAAAAATGTACATTTCGAGCAGCAAAGTTCATTTTTTTCTTCATCTATGGTCAAAATTAAGCTTTCTGTACTATTTTCCAACAGTAACTCGAGAGACTTTTTTGTATGAAAATTGGCCATATAGCCCCAAATACAAGTCAACTAGGAAAGTTAATTGACCAGTAGCAATGACTCCACGTGGTGGCGTTTCATCGAAATCGAAAAAAATGTACATTTCGAGCAGCAAAGTTCATTTTTTTCTTCATCTATGGTCAAAATTAAGCTTTCTGTACTATTTTCCAACAGTAACTCGAGAGACTTTTTTGTATGAAAATTGGCCATATAGCCCCAAATACAAGTCAACTAAGAAAGTTAATTGACCAGTAGCAATGACTCCACGTGGTGGCGTTTCATCGAAATCGAAAAAAATGTACATTTCTAGCAGCAAAGTTCATTTTTTTCTTCATCTATGGTCCAAATTACGCTTTCTGTACTATTTTCCAAAATTAAGTCCAAAGACGTTTTTGTATGAAAATTGACCAAATACAAGTCAACTAAGAAAGTTAATTAACCAGTAGTAATGAATTTACGTGGTGGCGTTTCATCGAAATCGATAACAATGTACCTTTCGAGCAGCAAAGTTCATTTTTGTGTGGGGGTTCCCCACACATAGCCATCGAAAATCCTGACTTTGTACACGGGGTTTGTCCACGTACGATAGCTGCACGTGACTAAACTCAGGGGTAGTGAGGATGGCCTGGGTCCGAGAGAATGGTCCTGCAGGTGGACTGGGTGCCAGTCATGTCGATTTTGACGGCGGCCATATTGACGCAGTGCTCGCCATTGCTACATTTACCAATTTGCGGTCGTTGTTTTGTGCTATATTGTTATTTATTGTGTTCGGAATAACTTTCGAGCAGGTTTCCAACGGAAATTAGTTGCAGTTTTCCAGGTAAGTTATTTTTTTCTTCATTTCGGAGTCGTTTCGTTGTATATAACGAAGCATATTAATTGTGTGGGATTTCCCCACGTTTTGTCAGCGCCAACGTTCGCGTTCGTTTTTTGACCTGCCTTTTTCCTAATCTGAGACTTTTTTCCCGTTATTTCTTCAGGTGTTTATAACAGAGGATTGTTTTGTCACGCAAGCCAGCGTGGGCTTGTGTTAAGTGCAGGTTCCACAGGAGCTGTTTGGCTTTATTCACAAGCCAACAGTTATCGCCTTGGACCTTTCGATTTGGTGCGGGTTGTGCCAGCTTAAGCTTAATAAAAGAGTCACTGGACTTTCGCAAGCCAGTATTTGTCGGCTTGAATTGATTTGTGCGGGTTGCACAGAAAGTCTTAAATTGTCTCAAACTATCTCAGGTGAGTCTTTAATTTCCCAATAATAGTACTTTATCCCCTCCCCCCCTTCCCTTGCACTGCCACAACTGACAGTAGTCAAATTGCCTAGTAAACAACAATAATTAATAATTAATTTCTTAGTTTTCAATGTCCTGATGTTTTTTCTCTAATTTAAGACAGATCCAAGCAAAGCAGTATTGACAGTGATCTTGTTTGCCCCATGCAAAGGCAGATGAAGTACCAGTAGCCTGACCTACCTACATAAAGATGTTGAAAATGGCTGAACTTAATTAACTAGAAAATTTGCTATGGAGACACACTTAAAGTAACAGTGGAAGTCTTCATAAACTATTTTCAACCCCAGATACAACAACAGATGCCATGTGATCACAAGAACCTAGCACAGCACGTTAAGTGAAGTACGCAGAACAGTGGGGTTGAGTGGATACTCCGTTAGACAAAGTTTGTGGAACAAGCATTTAACCTTGTGTTAACACCTGATAAACATATACTTTATACTTTTGATGTCAGAACTTAAACTATAGCACGACTGTCAACTATGTGAAGCTCTTCAATTAAATACAGATAGAAACATTAATACATTTGATCTATACAATATTATACACTTATACTACCCTCTGAAAAACATATTGTATACTTTATAACAACCTCTAAGACGAAGCATACAAACCATGCCAACAGTATTGCATATTTTTAGTCCAATACCAGTACAGCTGTAATACACCTGGTGTCATTTTAATGGTGGGCAATCGAAAATCATCATGTTTCCAAAATTATTATTATTAAATGTGTCAACATTTTTTGTTTGGAATGTTGGAATTAACTTGTTAGAACTGAAGTAACATTCAAAACCACTGTCAATATGTCAATAGAAATTCAAACTTTAAGCGTATAACCAGTCTTCTATGTTGATACCAACCATCGAAAAATCCATATTACATCATTCATTAGTGCCCATGTAACCCCACACTAGTACGCACTGCGGACCTACTTTTTTCATCATCTATGGTCAAAATGACGCTTTCTGGACTATTTTCCAACAGTAACTCCAAAGACGTTTTTGTATGAAAATTGACCATATAGCCCCAAATACAAGTCACCTAGGAAAGTTAATTGACCAGTAGTAATGAATCCACGTGGTGGTGTTTCATCGAAATCGATAATAATGTACATTTTGAGCAGCAAGGTTCAATTTTTTCTTCATCTATGGTCAAAATGACGCTTTCTGTACTATTTTCCAACAGTAACTCGAAAGACTTTTTTCTATGAAAATTGCCCATATAGCTCCAAATACGAGTCAACTAAGAAAGTTAATTAACCAGTAGTAATGAATTTACGTGCGGGCGTGTCATCGAAATCGATAACAATGTACCTTTCGAGCAGCAACGTTCATTTTATTCTTCATCTATGGTCAAAACTACGCCTTCTGTACTTTTTTCCAACACTAACTCCAAAGAAAAAAGTTCACATTTCTCTTCATCTATCATAGGCGGACGGGCACTTTTTTGCCAGGGGGGGCGGCGAACCATTTGCCCAAAAAATTCTTGCAAGTTGCCCAAGTTTTTACGAAACAGTCGAAAAGAAACGAGAGTCATACGATGCACGGACATAGGCCCACGTATGAAGTGAAAATATTCTTTCTAATGAATCTATCAGATGAACTTATTGCCCCTTGGTTATGAGGACGTAAGTTTTTAATCTGTGCAACGCAATATAGGATCGTTCTGCAAAACACGATGTAGCAGGTATCGCTGGAAGGATATGTACCACATTAGAAAACTCTGGAATCATTCAAATAGATCATTCCCTTGCATTGTCTCCAGCATTTCTCAAACAGTCATACAACCTAATCCGCGCACACGAGGAAAACTCGCGTACATTTCTGCTCGGCATAAGCTTCCAGAATCTTGCCTTCGATTGTGTAAAATTTAGCAAAGCAGGAAAAGCTTTCTTTATCAGGTGTTTGACTGTGACATATGGAGTATTTCCTGCGTAAAGTGAAATTCGCGCCTGCAGTTTGTAAAAATAAACGCGATAGTGGACACAGATACGCATTTTACATGCGTTTTTTTGTTTAGAACTCGCCTTGTGCCATAATATTAGACATCGCGTTAACTGTTCTGAGTGTAAAAAGGACATCGTCGCTGAGTACCAAGACGCTCATGCAAGAACCAAGCATATAGGCAAGAATGTTAAATTTACTTTTTCTCGTGCGCCAAATCAGTCACAACTAGGTTTCACCGGTGGCGATAAAACAATCACCAATATGCTTAAATGCAGTAAAATCGACGCCGAAAACGTTGCCTCAAATCTTCAGAATGACAGCAGTACAGATATAGTGGATTCATCGAATAATGCTCTGGCTAAGTCAGAAATCGAGGTGATCAGTTTAAGTGAATAATGGTGCTCGGCGTGCTCCGGCTACGTCAGAATTATGGATGTTGGTGTGGCACTGATGATCATCTGAGAGTCTCCAGTCAATAATTAACAATTATCCTGCGAAATCGCGCGGAATATCACCTGATACTTAGCCGACGAGGCCGTAGGCCGAGTTGGCTAAATCAGGGGATATTCTGCAATATTGAGCAGGATAATTGTTTTATTATTCAACAAATTCTCATCGACTACCATTTTCAGAACGAGAAAAACTATGGTTCTATGATGAAAACGCTAAAAGCTAGCAACACACTAAGCTTAATAAACATCAAAACAAAACTTCAAGAAATCGAAGTTTTCTACCGTTCACTTAAAAAGACTTATTTACAAACTCATGTTTGGAAATGACAAGACAAAGTAAAAAAAAATATTGCTACCTTACCGAGAATGAGTTCTCTTCCTGTGAATTAAATCTTTTCAACTTTACAACTTTCCGTGAGCAAGTGTGCTGCTTCGTTCGCAATAGCATTTTCTTGGTTGAGTTCTCACTATGAAAATTCCAAGTCAACCTCTGGATATCTCTGTGAGCTGAAATAAATACTTGTTGACTTTTGAGAGCATTTAATCAAGGAAAGTTTCTTCCAGGGAGTTAAAATTTCCGGAGAACACTGCTCAAATTGCCTCGCTTTTCAAAATGGCCGCCAGAAAGCAATGAACGAAAATCTGCGGTGCACTTCCAAATATGGTCATTTACGTATATCGCAGGATATCTGTCATGTAGGATGACAGATATTGAGGGCTTCCTTACCATATATGGGCATAGTGACAATTTGTTGAATAATAATCTACAATATGACTCTAGAATAGTATGCGAAATTAATTTACGACTGGGAGTACCCCACACCAGCTAGTGTAGTGCAGTACAGTGCCCAACAACAAACTGAAAAAAAAAATACAAATATGTATATCAACGAATGATCCCCTTCACTAACAACCAGAAACTCACTGCGTGCTAGGCAACCACTGACTCGTGTGAATTTGACTGGCTTTACCACGCCAACTTCAGGTTAAAATAGAAAATATCTATCTCTTCAAAAAAAAAATGGAAGCTTCTTTAAAAACTGGCTTTACCCAAATTTCTCTTGTTGCCCAAAAAATCTGAGTTGCCTAAAATTTGGGCCCCCCCGGCCCGTACGCCTATGTCATCTATGGTCAAATTTATGCTTAGTGGACTAGTATCCAACAGTAACTCCAGAGCCGCTTTTGTATGAAAATTGAACATATAGCCCCCAACAACAAGTCAACTAGGAAAGTTAATTGACCAGTACTATTGAATCCACGCGGTGGCGTTTTATCGAAATCGATAATAATGTCAATTTCCAGCAGCAAAGTTAATATTTCTCTTGATCTGTAGTCAAAATTTGGCTTTGTGTATTACTTTCTTACTGTGTCTCCAAAGACCTTTTTGTATGAAAATTGACCATATAGCTCCAAATACAAGTCAACTAAGAAAGTTAATTAACCAGTAGTAATGAATTTACGTTGAGGCGTTTCATCGAAATCGATTATAATGTATATTTTAAGGAGCAAAGTTATTATTTCTCTTCATCTATGGTGAAATTTACTCTTAGTGGACTAGTATCCAACAGTAACTCCAAAGACGCTTTTGTATGAAAATTGAACCGATATAGCCCCCAACTACAAGTCAACTAGGAAAGTTAAGTTGACCAGTAGTAATGAATCCACCTGGTCGCGTTTTATCGAAATCGATTATAATGTACATTTCGAGCAGCAAAGTTCATATATCTCTTCCTTTTTGGTCAAAATAAGGCACTGTGAATTAGTTTCAAACAGTAACTCGAAAGACGTTTTTGTATTAAAATTGACCACATGACCCCAAATACAAGTCATTTAGGAAAGTTAATTGACCAGTAGTAATGAATCCACGTGGAGGAGTTTTATGGAAATCAATAATAATGTACCTTTCGAGAAGCAAAGTTCATATTTCTATTGATCTGTAGTCAAAATTAGGCTTTGTGTATTACTTTCTAACTGTATCTCCAAAGACTTTTTTGTATCAAAATTGACCATATAGCTCTAAATACAAGTCAACTAAGAAAGTTAATTAACCAGTAGTAATGAATCCACGTGGTGGCGTTTCATCGAAATCGATAACAATGTATCTTTCGACCAGCAAAGTTCTTATTTCTCTTGATCCGTGGTCAAAATTAGGCTTTGTGTATTACTTTCTAACTGTATCTCCAAAGACTTTTTTGTATAAAATTTCACCATATATAGCTCCAAATACAAGTCAACTAAGAAAGTTAATTAACCAGTTAATTAACCATGAATTTACGTGGTGGCATTTCATCGAAATCGATTATAATGTATAATTCGAGCAGCAAAGTTCATATTTCTCTTCATCTATGATCAAATTTACGCTTAGTGGACTAGTATCCAACAGTAACTCCAAAGAAGCTTTTGTATGAAAATTGAACATATAGCCCTCAACTACAAGTCAACTAGGAAAGTTAATTGACCAGTACTAATGAATCCACGTGAGGGTGTTTTATCGAAATCGATAATAATGTACATTTCCAGCAGCAAAGTTCATATTTCTCTTGATCTGTAGTCAAAATTAGGCTTTGTGTATTACTTTCTAACTGTATCTCCAAAGACTTTTTTGTATGAAAATTGCTGCTTAAAATATACATTATTATCGATTTCGATGAATCACCACAACGTAAATTCATTACTACTGGTTAATTAACTTTCTTAGTTGACTTGTATTTGGAGGTATGTGGTTAATTTTCACACAAAAAAGTCTTTCGAGTTACTGTTGGAAACTAGAACACAAAGCCTGATTTTTACCACTGATGAAGAGAAATATGAACTTTGCTGCTCAAAATGTACATTATCGATTTCAGTGAAACTCCACCACGTGGATTCATTACTACTGGATAATTAACTTTCTCAAGTCAACTAGAAAACTTAATTGACCAGTAGTAATGAATCCACGTGGTGGTGTTTCATCGAAATCGATAGTTATGTACATTTTGAGCAGCAAAGTTCATATTTCTCTTCATTAGTGTTAAAAGTCAGGCTTTGTGTTCCAGTTTCCAACAGTAACTCGAAAGACTTTTTTTTTAATGAAAATTGGCCATATAGCTCCAAATACAAGTCAACTAAGAAAGTTAATTAACCAGTAGTAATGAATTTAAGTGGTGGCGTTTCATCGAAATCGATAACAATATACTTTTCGAGCAGCAAAGTTCATTTTTTTCTTGATTTATGGTCAAAATTATGCTTTCTGTACTATTTTCCAATAACACCTCCAAAGACGTTTTTGTATGAAAATTAACCATATAACCCCAAATACAAGTCAACAAGGAAAGTTAATTGACCAGTAGTAATGAATCCACGTGGTGGCGTTTCATCGAAATCGATAACAATATACTTTTCGAGCTGCAAAGTTCATTTTTTTTTCATCTATGGTCAAAATTACGCTTTCTGTACTATTTTCCAACAGTAACTCCAAAGACGTTTTTGTATGAAAATTGACCATATAGCCCCAAATACAAGTCAACTAAGAAAGTTAATTGGCCAGTAGTAATGAATTTACGTGGTGGCGGTTCATCGAAATCGATAACAATGTACCTTTCGAGCAGCAAAGTTCATTTTTTTTCTTCATCTGTGGTCAAAATTACGCTTTCTGTACTATTTTCCAACAGTAACTCCAAAGACGTTTTGGTATGAAAATTAACCATATAACCCCAAATACAAGTCAACTAGGAAAGTTAATTGACCAGTAGTAATGAATCCACGTGGTGGCGTTTCATCGAAATAGATAATTATGTACATTTGAGCAGCAAAGTTCATATTTCTCTTAATCAGTGGTATAAATCAGGCTTTGTGTTCTAGTTTCCAATAGACACAACTCGAAAGACTTTTTTGTATGAAAATTGACCTTATAGCTCCAAATACTAGTCAACTAAGAAAGTTAATTAACCAGTAGTAATGAATTTACGTGGTGGCGTTTCATCGAAATCGATAACAATAAACTTTTCGAGCAGCAAAGTTCATTTCTTTCTTCATCTATGGTCAAAATTACGCTTTCTGTACTATTTTCCAATAGTACTTCAAAGACGTTTTTGTATGAAAATTAACCATATAACCCCAAATACAAGTCAACCAGGCAAGTTAGTTGACCAGTAGTAATGAATCCACGTGGTGGCGTTTCATCGAAATGAATAATTATGAACCTTTCAAGCAGCAAAGTTCATTTTTTTCTTCATCTATGGTCAAAATTACGCTTTCTGTACTATTTTCCAACAGTAACTCCAAATACAATAACCCAAATACAAGTCAACTAGGAAAGTTAATTGACCAGTAGTAATGAATCCACGTGGTGGTGTTTCATCGAAATCGATAACAATAAACTTTTCGAGCAGCAAAGTTCATTTTTTTCTTCATCTATGGTCAAAATTACGCTTTCTGTACTATTTTCCAACAGTAACTCCAAAGACGTTTTTGTATGAAAATTGACCATATAGCCCCAAATACAAGTCAACTAAGAAAGTTAATTGGCCAGTAGTAATGAATTTACGTGGTGGCGGTTCATCGAAATCGATAACAATGTACCTTTCGAGCAGCAAAGTTCATTTTTTTTCTTCATCTATGGTCAAAATTACGCTTTCTGTACTATTTTCCAACAGTAACTCCAAAGACGTTTTTGCATGAAAATTAACCATATAACCCCAAATACAAGTCAACTAGGAAAGTTAATTGACCAGTAGTAATGAATCCACGTGGTGGCGTTTCATCGAAATCGATAGTTATGTACATTATAGCAGCAAAGTTCATATTTCTCTTAATCAGTGGTATAAATCAGGCTTTGTGTTCTAGTTTCCAACAGTGACTCGAAAGACTTTTTTGTATGAAAATTGACCATATAGCTCCAAATACGTCAACTAACAAAGTTAATTAACCAGTAGTAATGAATTTACGTGATGGTGTTTCATCGAAATCGATAACAATATACTATTCGAGCAGGAAAGTTGACTTTTTTCTTCATCTATGGTCAAAATTACGCTTTTTTTACTATTTTCCAATAGTACTTCCAAAGACGTTTTTGTATGAAAATTAACCATATAACCCCAAATACAAGTCAACTAGGAAAGTTAATTGACCAGTAGTAATGAATCCACGTGGTGGCGTTTCATCGAAATCGATAGTGATGTAAATTTTGAGCTGCAAAATTCATATTTCTCTTCATCAGTGGTAAAAATCAGACTTCGTGTTCCAGTTTCCAACAGAAACTCGAAAGACGTTTTTCTATGAAAATTGACCATATAGCTCCCAATACAAGTCAACTAAGAGAGTTAATTAAGCAGTAGTAATGAATTTACCTGGTGGCGTTTCCTCGAATTCGATAACAATGTACCTTTTGAGCTGCAAAGTTCGTTTTTTTCTTCATCTATGGTCAAAATTACGCTTTCTGTACTATTTTCCAATGGTAACCCCAAAGACGTTTTTGTATGAAAATTGACCACATAGCCCCAAATACAAGTCAACTGGGAAAGTTAATTGACCATTAGAAATGAATCCACGTGGTGGCGTTTCATCGAAATCGGTAATTATGTACCTTTCAAGCAGCGAAGTTCATTTTTTCTTCATCTATGGTCAAAATTACGTTTTCTGTACTATTTTCCAACAGTAACTTCAAAGACGTTTTTGTTTGAAAATTGACCATATAGCCCCAAATAAAAGTCAACTAGGAAAGTTAATTGGCCATATAGTTCCAAATACAAGTCAACTAAGAAAGTTAATTAACCAGTAGTAATGAATTTACGTGGTGGCGTTTCCTTGAATTCGATAACAATGTACCTTTTGAGCTGCAAAGTTCGTTTTTTTCTTCATCTATGGTCAAAATTACGCTTTCTGTACTATTTTCCAATGGTAATCCCAAAGACGTTTTTGTATGAAAATTGACCATATAGCCCCAAATACAAGTCAACTGGGAAAGTTAATTGACCAGTAGTAATGAATCCATGTGGTGGCGTTTCATCGAAATCGATAATTATGTACATTTTGAGCAGCAAAGGTCATATTTCTCTTCATCAGTGGTAAAAATCAGGCTTTGTGTTCTAGTTTCCAACGGTAACTGGAAAGACTTTTTTGTATGACAATTGACCATATAGCTCCAAATACAAGTCAACTAACAAAGTTAATTAACCAGTAGTAATGAATTTACGTGGTAGCGTTTCATCGAAATCGATAACAATATACTTTTCCAGCAGCAAAGTTCATTTTTTTCTTCATCTATGGTCAAAATTACGCTATCTGTACTATTTTCCAACAGTAACTCCAAATACAATAACCCAAATACAAGTCAACTAGTAAAGTTAATTGACCAGTAGTAATGAATCCACGTGGTGGCGTTTCATCGAAATCGGTAATTATGTACCTTTCAAGCAGCGAAGTTCATTTTTTTCTTCATCTATGGTCAAAATTACGCTTTCTGTACTATTTTCCAACAGTAACTTCAAAGACGTTTTTGTATGAAAGTTGACCATTTAGCCCCAAATACAAGTCAACTAGGAAAGTTAATTGGCCATATAGTTCCAAATACAAGTCAACTAAGAAAGTTAATTAACCAGTAGTAATGAAATTACCTGGTGGCGTTTCATCGAAATCGATAACAATGTACCTTTCGAGCAGCAAAGTTCATTTTATTCTTCATCTGTGGTCAGAATTACGCTTTCTGTACTATTTTCCAACAATAACTCCACAGACGTTTTTGTATAAAAACTGACGATATAGCCCCAAATACAAGTCAACTAGGAAAGTTAATTGACCAGTAGTAATGAATCCACGTGGTGGCGTTTATTCGAAATCAATAAATATGTACATTTTGAGCAGCACAGTTCGACATATTTCTCTTAATCAGTGGTAAAAATCAGGCTTTGTGTTCTAGTTTCCAACAGTAACTCGAAAGACTTTTTTGTATGAAAATTCACCTTATAGCTCCAAATATAAGTCAACTAACAAAGTTAATTAACCAGTAGTAATGAATTTACGTTGTGGTGTTTCATCGAAATCGATAACAATATACTATTCGAGCAGGAAAGTTGATTTTTTTCTTCATCTGTGGTCAAAATTACGCTTTTTTTTACTATTTTCCAATAGTACTTCCAAAAACGTTTTTGTATGAAAATTAACCATATAACCCCAAATACAAGTCAACTAGGAAAGTTAATTGACCAGTAGTAATGAATCCCCGTGGTGGCGTTTCATCGAAATCAATAATTATGTACCTTTCAAGCAGCAAAGTTCATTTTTTTCTTCATCTATGGTCAAAATTACGCTTTCTGTACTATTTTCCAACAGTAACTCCAAATACAATAACCCAAATACAAGTCAACTAGGGAAGTTAATTGACCAGTAGTAATGAATCCACGCGGTGGCGTTTCATCGAAATCGATAACAATATACTTTTCGAGCTGCAAAGTTCATTTGTTTTTTCATCTATGGTCAAAATTACGCTTTCTGTACTATTTTCCAACAGTAACTCCAAAGAGGTTTTTGTATGAAAATTGACCATATAGCCCCAAGTACAAGTCAACTAAGAAAGTTAATTGGCCAGTAGTAATGAATTTACGTGGTGGCGGTTCATTGAAATCGATAACAATTTTCCTTTCGAGCAGCAAAGTTCATTTTTTTTCTTCATCTATGGTCAAAATTACGCTTTCTGTACTATTTTCCAACAGTAACTCCAAAGACGTTTTTGCATGAAAATTAACCATTTTACCCCAAATACAAGTCAACTAGGAAAGTTAATTGACCAGTAGTAATGAATCCACGTGGTGGCGTTTCATCGAAATAGATAGTTATGTACATTTGAGCAGCAAAGTTCATATTTCTCTTAATCAGTGGTATAAATCAGGCTTTGTGTTCTAGTTTCCAACAGTAACTCGAAAGACCTTTTTTGTATGAAAATTGACCATATAGCTCCAAATACAAGTCAACTAAGAAAGTTAATTAACCAGTAGTAATGAATTTACGTGGTGGTGTTTCATCGAAATCGATAACAATATACTATTCGAGCAGCAAAGTTCATTTATTTCTTCACCTATGGTCAAAATTACGCTTTTTTACTATTTTCCAATAGTACTTCCAAAGACGTTTTTGTATGAAAATTAACCATATAACCCCAAATACAAGTCAACTAGGAAAGTTAATTGACCAGTAGTAATGAATCCACGTGGTGGCGTTTCATCGAAATCGATAGTTATGTACATTTTGAGCTGCAAAGTTCATATTTCTCTTCATCAGTGGTAAAAATCAGACTTTGTGTTCCAGTTTCCAACAGAAACTCGAAAGACGTTATTCTATGAAAATTGACCATATAGCTCCCAATACAAGTCAACTAAGAAAGTAAATTAACCAGTAGTAATGAATTTACCTGGTGGCGTTTCCTCGAATTCGATAACAATGTATCTTTCGAGCTGCAACGTTCGTTTTTTTCTTCATCTATGGTCAAAATTACGCTTTCTGTACTATTTTCCAATAGTGACTCCAAAGACGTTTCTGTATGAAAATTGACCATATAGCCCCATTTTGAGCAGCAAAGTTCATATTTCTCTTCATCAGGGATAAAAATCAGGCTTTGTGTTCTAGTTTCCAACGGTAACTGGAAAGACTTTTTTGTATGAAAATTGACCATATAGCTCCAAATACAAGTCAACTCACAAAGTTAATTAACCAGTAGTAATGAATTTACGTGGTAGCGTTTCATCGAAATCGATAATAATATACTTTTCCAGCAGCAAAGTTCATTTTTTTCTTCATCTATGGTCAAAATTACGCTCTCTGTACTATTTTCCAATAGTACTTCCTAAGATGTTTTTGTAGGAAAATTAACCATATAACCCCAAATACAAGTCAACTAGGAAAGTTAATTGACCAGTAGTAATGAATCCACGTGGTGGCGTTTCATCGAAATCAATAATTATGTACCTTTCAAGCAGCAAAGTTCATTTTTTCCTTCATCTATGGTCAAAATTACGCTTTCTGTACTATTTTCCAACAGTAACTCCAAATACAATAACCCAAATACTAGTCAACTAGTACAGTTAAGTGACCAGTAGTAATGAATCCACGTGGTGGCGTTTCATCGAAATGGATAATTATGTACCTTTCAAGCAGCAAAGGTCATTTTTTTTCTTCATCTATGGTCAAAATTACGCTTTCTGTACTATTTTCCAACAGTAACTCCAAATACAATAACCCAAATACAAGTCAACTAGTAAAGTTAATTGACCAGTAGTAATGAATCCACGTGGTGGCGTTTCATCGAAATCGATAACAATGTATCTTTCGACCAGCAAAGTTCATTTTTTTCTTCATCTATGGTCAAAATTACGCTTTCTGTACTATTTTCCAACAGTAACTTCAAAGACCCAAATACAAGTCAACTAGGAAAGCCCCAAATACAAGTCAACTAGGAAAGTTAATTGGCCATATAGTTCCAAATACAAGTCAACTAAGAAAGTTAATTAACCAGCAGTAATGAATTTACCTGGTGGCGTTTCATCGAAATCGATAACAATGTACCTTTGGAGCAGAAAAGTTCATTTTATTCTTCATCTATGGTTAGAATTACGCTTTCTGTACTATTTTCCAACAATAACTCCAGAGAGGTTTTTGTATGAAAACTGACGATATAGCCCCAAATACAAGTCAACTAGTAAAGTTAATTGACCAGTAGTAATGAATCCACGTGGTGGCGTTTATTCGAGCAGCAAAGTTCATATTTCTCTTCATCAGTGGTAAAAATCAGGCTTTGTGTTCTAGTTTCCAACAGTAACTCGAAAGACTTTTTTGTATGAAAATTCACCTTATAGCTCCAAATATAAGTCAACTAACAAAGTTAATTAACCAGTAGTAATGAATTTACGTGGTGGTGTTTCATCGAAATCGATAACAATATACTATTCGAGCAGGAAAGTTGATTTTTTCTTCATCTATGGTCAAAATTACTTTTTTTTACTATTTTCCAATAGTACTTCCAAAGACGTTTTTGTATGAAAATTAACCATATAACCCCAAATACAAGTCAACTAGGAAAGTTAATTGTGTTCCAGTTTCCAACAGAAACTCGAAAGACGTTTTTCTACAATACATAATACAATACAATACCTGGTGGCGTTTCATCGAATTCGATAACAATGTACCTTTCGAGCTGCAAAGTTCGTTTTTTGTTAATCTATAGTCAAAATTACGCTCTCTGTACTATTTTCCAATAATAACTCCAAAGACGTTTTTGTATGAAAATTGACCATATAGCCCCAAATACAAGTCAACTAAGAAAGTTAATTGGGCAGTAGTAATGAATTTACGTGGTGGCGGTTCATCGAAATCGACAACAATGTACCTTTTGAGCAGCAAAGTTCATTTTTTTTCTTCATCTATGGTCAAAATTACGCTTTCTGTACTATTTTCCAGCAGTAACTCCAAAGACGTTTTTGCATGAAAATTAACCATATAACCCCAAATACAAGTCAACTAGGAAAGTTAATTGACCAGTAGTAATGAATCCACGTGGTGGCGTTTCATTGAAATAGATAATTATTTACATTTGAGCAGCAAAGTTCATATTTCTCTTCATCAGTGGTGTAAATCAGGCTTTGTGTTCTAGTTTCCAACAGTAACTCGAAAGACCTTTTTTGTATGAAAATTGACCATATAGCTCCAAATACAAGTCAACCAAGAAAGTTAATTAACCAGTAGTAATGAATTACGTGGTGGTGTTTCATCGAAATCGATAACAATATACTATTCGAGCAGCAAAGTTGATTTTTTTCTTCATCTATGGTCAAAATAACGCTTTCTGTACTATTTTCCAATAGTACTTCCGAAGACGTTTTTGTAGGAAAATTAACCATATAACCCCAAATACAAGTCAACTAGGAAAGTTAATTGACCAGTAGTAAAGATTCCACGTGGTGGCGTTTCATCGAAATCAATAATTATGTACCTTTCAAGCAGCAAAGTTCATTTTTTTCTTCATCTATGGTCAAAATTACGCTTTCTGTACTATTTTCCAACAGTAACTCCAAATACAATAACCCAAATACTAGTCAACTAGTAAAGTTAATTGACCAGTAGTAATGAATCCACGTGGTGGCGTTTCATCGAAATCGATAATTATGTACCTTTCAAGCAGCAAAGTTCATTTTTTTCTTCATCTAGGGTCAAAATTACGCTTTCTGTACTATTTTCCAACAGTAACTCCAAAGACGGGTTTGTATGAAAAATGACCATATAGCCCCAAATACAAGTCAACTAGGAAAGTTAATTGGCCATATAGCTCCAAATACAAGTCAACTAAGAGAGTAAATTAACCAGTAGTAATGAATTTACCTGGTGGCGTTTCATCGAAATCGATAACAATGTACCTTTCGAGCAGCAAAGTTCATTTTTTTCTTCATCTATGGTCAGAACTACGCTTTCTGTACTATTTTCCAACAGTAACTCCACAGACGTTTTTGTATGAAAACTGACGATATAGCCCCAAATACAAGTCAACTAGGAAAGTTAATTGACCAGTAGTAATGAATCCCCGTGGTGGGGTTTATTCGAAATCGATAAATATGTACATTTTGGGCAGCAAAGTTCATATTTCTCTTCACCAGTGGTAAAAATCAGGCTTTGTGTTCTAGTTTCCAACAGTAACTCGAAAGACTTTTTTTGTATGAAAATTCACCTTATAGCTCCAAATGCAAGTCAAATATGAAAGTTAATTGACCAGTAGTAGTGAATTTACGTGGTGGCGTTTCATCGAAATCGATAACAATATACTTTACGAGCAGCAAAGTTCATTTTTTTTCTTCATCTATGGTCAAAATTACGCTTTCTGTACTATTTTCCAATAGTACCTCCAAAGACGTTTTTTTATGAAAATTAAAAAAAATAACCGCAAATACAAGTCAACTAGGAAAGTTAATTGACCAGTAATAATGAATCCACGTGGTGGCGTTTAATCGAAATCGATAATTATGTACATTTTGAGCAGCAAAGTTCATTTTTTTCTTCATCTATGGTCAAAATTACGCTTGCTGTACTCTTTTCCAATACTACCTCCAGACACTTTTTTTTATGAGAATTAAAAATATAACCCCAAATACAAGTCAACTACGAAAGTTAATTGACCAGTAGTAATGAATCCACGTGGTGGCGTTTCATCAAAATCGATAATTATGTACATTTTGAGCAGCAAAGTTCATTGTTTTCTTCATCTATTGTCAAAATTACGCTTTCTGTAGTATTTTCCAACAGTAACTCCAAAGACGTTTTTGTATGAAAATTGACCATATAGCCCCGAATACAAGTCAACTAAGAAAGTTAATTGACCAGTAGTAATGAATCCACGTGGTGGCGTTTCATCGAAATCAATAATTATGAACCTTTCAAGCAGCAAAGTTCATTTTTTTCTTCATCTATGGTCAAAATTACGCTTTCTGTACTATTTTCCAACAGTAACTCCAAATACAATAACCCAAATACAAGTCAACTAGGAAAGTTAATTGACCAGTAGTAATGAATCCACGTGGTGGCGTTTATTTGAAATCGATAAATATGTACATTTTGAGCAGCAAAGTTCATATTTCTCTTCATCAGTGGTAAAAATCAGGCTTTATGTTCTAGTTTCCAACAGTAACTCGAAAGACTTTTTTTGTATGAAAATTCACCTTATAGCTCCAAATACAAGTCAAATAAGAAAGTTAATTGACCAGTAGTAATGAATTTACGTGGTGGCGTTTCATCGAAATCGATAACAATATACTTTAGGAGCAGCAAAGTTAATGTTTTTTCTTCATTTATAATCAAAATTACGCTTTCTGTACTACTTTCCAATAGTACCTCCAAAGACGTATTTTTATGAAAATTAAAAAAATAACCCCAAATACAAGTCAACTAGGAAAGTTAATTGACCAGTAATAATGAATCCACGTGGTGGCGTTTCATCGAAATCGATAATTATGTACATGTTTAGCAGAAAAAAGTCATTTTTTTCTTCATCTATGGTCAAAATTACGCTTTCTGTACTCTTTTCCAATACTACCTCCGGACATGTTTTTTTATGAAAATTAAAAGTATAACCCCAAATACAAGTCAACTACGAAAGTTAATTGACCAGTAGGAATGAATCCACGTGGTGGCGTTTCATTGAAATCGATAATTATGTACATTTTGAGCAGCAAAGTTCATTGTTTTCTTCATCTATGGTCAAAATTACGCTTTCTGTACTATTTTCCAACAGTAACTCCAAAGACGTTTTTGTCAACTAGGAAAGTTAATTGACCAGTAGTAATGAATCCACGTGGTGGCGTTTCATTGAAATCGATAAATATGTAAATTTTGAGCAGCAATGTTCATACTTCTCTTCATCAGTAGTTAAAATCAGGCTTTGTGTTCTAGTTTCCAACAGTGATTCGAAAGACTTTTTTGTATGAAAATTGACCATATAGCTCCAAATACAAGTCAAATAAGAAAGTTAATTGACCAGTAGTAATGAATTTACGTGGTGGCGTTTCATCGAAATCGATAACAATGTACCTTTGGAGCAGCAAAGTTCATTTTTTTCTTCATCTATGGTCAAAATTACGCTTTCTGTACTATTTTCCAACAGTAACTCCAAAGACGTTTTTGTATGAAAATTGACCATGTAGCCCCAAATACAAGTCAACTAGGAAAGTTAATTGACCAGTAGTAATGGTTCCACGTGGTTGCGTTTCATCGAAATCAATAATCATGTAACTTTCAAGCAGCAAAGTTCATTTTTTTCTTCATCTTTGGTCAAAATTACGCTTTCTGTACTATTTTCCAACTGTAACTCCAAAATACAATAACCCAAATACAAGTCAACTAGTAAAGTTAATTGACCAGTAGTAATGAATCCACGTGGTGGCGTTTCATCGAAATCGATAATTATGTACCTTTCAAGCAGCAAAGTTCATATTTCTCTTCATCAGTGGTAAAAATCAGGCTTTGTGTTCTAGTTTCCAACAGTAACTCGAAAGACGTTTTTGTATGAAAATTGACCATATAGCCAAAAATATAAGTCAACTAGGAAAGTTAATTGACCATATAGCTCCCAATACAAGTCAATTAAGACAGTTATTTAACCAGTAGTAACGAATTTACGTGGTGGCGTTTCATTGAAATCTATAACAATGTACCTTTCGAGCAGCAAAGTTCTTTTTTTTTCTTCATCTATGGTCAAAATTACGCTTTTAGTACTATTTTCCAACAGTAACTCCAAAGACGTTTTTGTATAAAAATTGACCATATAGCTCCAAATACAAGTCAACTAAAAAAGTTTATTATCCAGTAGTAATGAATTTACGTGGTGGGGTTTCATCGAAATCGATAACAATATACTTTTCGAGCAGTAAAGTACATTTTGTTCTTCATTTATGGTCAAAATTACGCTTTCTGTACTATTTTCTAATAGTACCTCCAAAGACGTTTTGGTATGAAAATTTACCATATAACCCAAATTCAAGTCAACTAGGAAAGTTAATTGACCAGTAGTAATGAATCCACGTGGTGGCGTTTCATCGAAATCGATAATTATGTACCTTTCAAGCAGCAAAGTTTGTTTTTCTTCATCTATCGTCAAAATTACGCTTTCTGTAGGGATTCGAATAAAACCATTTATAGCCATTTGAAAAAGTTGAAATTGTTTCCTGCCCTTTTTGGGGCCCTTTTTGGGTGTTTTTGGCTTTATTTTTAAAGGTGTGAAAATAGAATCACTTAAAAAGGTGTGGAAATTAATCAGTGCACCCTAGGGATTCGAATAAAACCATTTATAGCCATTTGAAAAAGTTGAAGTTGTTTCCTGCCCTTTTTTGGGGCCCTTTTTGGGGGGTTTTTGGCTTTATTATCAAAGGTGTGAAAATAGAATCACTTAAAAAGGTGTGGAAATTAATCAGTGCACCCTAGGGATTCGAATAAAACCATTTATAGCCATTTGAGAAAGTTGAAGATGTTTCCCGCCCTTTTTGGGGGGGGGGGTTTTGGCTTTATTATCAAAGGTGTGAAAATAGAATCACTTAAAAAGGTGTGGAAATTAATCAGTGCACCCTAGGGATTCGAATAAAACCATTTATAGCCATTTGAAAAAGTTGAAATTGTTTCCTTTCCCGCCGTTTTTGGGGCCCTTTTTGGGGGTTTTTGGCTTTATTATTAAAGGTGTGAAAATAGAATCACTTAAAAAGGTGTGGAAATTAATCAGTGCACCCTAGGGATTCGAATAAAACCATTTATAGCCATTTGAAAAAGTTGAAGTTGTTTCCCGCCCTTTTTTGGGGCCTTTATTAGGGGGGGGGGGGGGGTATTTGGCTTTATTATCAAAGGTGTGAAAATAGAATCACTTAAAAAGGTGTTGAAATTAATCAGTGCACCCTAGGGATTCCAATAAAACCATTTATAGCCATTTGAAAAAGTTGAAATTGTTTCCCGCCCTTTTTGGGGCCCTTTTTGGGGGGTTTTTGGCTTTATTATTAAAGGTGTGAAAATAGAATCACTTACAAAGGTGTGGAAAGTAATCAGTGCACCCTAGGGATTCGAATAAAACCATTTATAGCCATTTGAAAAAGTTGAAGTTGTTTCCCGCCCTTTTATGGGGCCCTTTTTGGGGGTTTTTGGCTTTATTATTAAAGTTGTGAAAATAGAATCACTTAAAAAGGTGTGGAAATTAATCAGTGTATCCTAGGGATTCCAATAAAACCATTTATAGCCATTTGAAAAAGTTGAAATTGTTTCCCGCCCTTTTTGGGGGATTTTGGCTTTATTATTAAAGGTGTGAAAATAGAATCACTTAAAAAGGTGTGGAAATTATTCAGTGCACCCTAGGGATTCCAATAAAACCATTTATAGCCATTTGAAAAAGTTGAAGTTGTTTCCCGCTCGTTTTTGGGGCCCTTTTTGGGGGGTTTTGGCTTTATTATGAAAGGTGTGAAAATAGAATCACTTAAAAAGGTGTGGAAATTAATCAGTGCACCCTAGGGATTCCAATAAAACCATTTATAGCCATTTGAAAAATGAGAGGTTGTTTCCCGCCCTTTTTGGGAGCTTTTTTTGGGGGGTTTTTGGCTTTATTATCAAAGGTGTGAAAATAGAATCACTTAAAAAGGTGTGGAAATTAATCAGTGCACCCTAGGGATTCCAATAAAACCATTTATAGCCATTTGAAAAATGAGAGGTTGTTTCCCGCCCTTTTTGGGAGCTTTTTTTGGGGGGTTTTTGGCTTTATTATCAAAGGTGTGAAAATAGAATCACTTAAAAAGGTGTGGAAAGTAATCAGTGTACCCTAGGGATTCGAATAAAACCATTTATAGCCATTTGAAAAAGTTGAAATTGTTTCCTGCCCTTTTTGGGGGTTTTTGGCTTTATTATTAAAGGTGTGAAAATAGTATCACTTAAAAAGGTGTTGAAATTAGTCAGTGCACCCTAGGGATTCGAATAAAACCATTTATAGCCATTTGAAAAAGTTGAATTTTTTTCCTGCCCTTTTTGGGGGGTTTTTGGCTTTATTATCAAAGGTTTGAAAAGAGGATCACTTTAAAAGGTGTGGAAATTAATCAGTGCACCCTAGGGATTCGAATAAAACCATTTATAGCCATTTGAAAAAGTTGAATTTTTTTCCTGCCCTTTTTGGGGCCCTTTTTGGGGGGTTTTTGGCTTTATTATCAAAGGTTTGAAAATAGGATCACTTAAAAGGGTGTGGAAATTAATCAGTGCACCCTAGGGATTGGAATAAAACCATTTATAGCCATTTGAAAAAGTTGAAATTGTTTCCCGCCCTTTTTGGGGCCCTTTTTGGGTGTTTTTGGCTTTATTCTTAAAGGTGTGAAAATAGAATCACTTAAAAAGGTGTGGAAATAAACTGAAGAAGTCATGGCCGCTTCGGCAAACAGTGGCGACGACAGCATGTGCAACGAATTGAAAAATTCTCTGGATTGCCTAAGGCAAGTAGTTTCAGAAGGATTTGTGAACTACACACTGACTTGGACAAATTAAGATTTGAATTTAAAACTGAAATAGACGCAGTAAAACTGTCGATCAAAGACATCGAGAAAAGGGCTTTACCTCGGTGTAAGAAAATGTGAAACTCACGGATGACGTAAAACAAAGGAAACAAAAACATTTAAAACAATACCGTACAGCAAAACAAAAGCTAGCAAACAAAGAAAATCTTGTCAGGTTCTTACACCGAGGTAAACCCGAGAAAAGTTTGACCTACACTCAGTGCGAAGTTCTAGACCTCAAAGTCCAGTTTGAGATGGAGACGAAGGAACATTCGAAAGAAGTGGACGCCTTAAACAAGAAGATTGCTGACTTAGAGGATAGATTAAAACAAGAAGTTGAAAATAATATAACTTTGGAACAATACACACGACGCGAAAACCTACGCTTTAATAACATCGAAGAGAAGGAACATGAAGACTGCAAAATGGTAGTTGATAATATTCTAGAGAAAGAGCTTGGCGTTGATACCACCAAAATTAGATTTCATGCGGTCCACCGAGTTGGCAAGAAGATCCATGGCAGGCGCAGACCAATTATTGCAAGATTTGTCTGCCGGGAAGACCGAGATAAAGTTTGGTCAGTAAGAGGTAAGATTAAAGAATCTATTACACACGCTGATGCATACATCACAGAAGATTACGCCAGGGCTATCCAGGAGGAACGGAAGGTATTGATCAAAGCCATGATGAAAGCCCGCGAGGAACATGGTCTAAGCAATGCTAAAGTGAGTGAAAGGTCGATTTTTGTTTATAAACAATGAAAGATATGACTCTAATAGTATTCCCGAGTATCTCAAGCAACCTTAAACCTAATATTATTTACTTGCAAACTTGCGTTTTCTTTTCGCCGTTGAAATAATGTCTTTTCTCTATGCAAATCTTTTGTAGTCAAAAGAAGTTCAATACAATAGCTATTTCCAATGTGCGCAACCAAATTCTTGATTGGCAATAGAAATCCTGTCAATCTCT
>OZ034978.1:20297452-20454952 GCA_964030785.1 Siderastrea siderea
GGCTTTAGGCGTATGGATTTCATCCGATCCCATGGTTAGCATGAAAGCAAACTACAACGAAAAACTACAAAAGGTTAAAAATTGCTTAAGCGGCTGGGAATACCGTCGTCTAAGCCTTTTGGGGAAAATCGTCGTATTAAGAGCGGATGCCAGAAAATATCGAGCAAAATAAAAATTCAGCGGCCACGGTGAAAAACTGTTTTTCGCTCATATTTAATATATTGGTAGGCAATACAGGTAAAATAATCGTGGTATAGTTTGTTTTTCAATAACTCGCTTTCGTTGAGAAAAAGTCGGGAAAATATATTTTCACCTTCGGTGACCTCAAAACAACCAAAATTACGGGAGCAATCGCCAGTTACCAAACATCATCTCGCTTGCAAAAGAAAAGTAAGACTGAAAACATTTGCCATAAGATACTGATTTAAGAAGTATTTAACATCTCATTTGACCTCGAAATGATTCTAGGCAATAATTTTAAACGCAAACAATCGCATTTTAAGGACACGCTTTTTTCAAACTGACCAAAAATAGGATTTTACCTCCGGGATACGATCAAACATTTTTCCATGTGCCCAGTGATAATTTTTCCTGAGGTACAAGCTGTGAAATGTTGAAGACTTGTCCTAGCACATATTTTAAAACTGGAATGGGTATTTTAATTTTAGCTTCACAAAAGACCTTCAAAGTTGGGTAAATTTTCATTGATTAGTGAATAATTAACAAGGTTGAGCCGAACCAACGTTTCTTCATTCACCGATTCTAAGAGGAATTTCTTAAAGTTACAGTGAAAGTGAATGAGTTGAAAAACTGCAGTTTAAAGTACTTTACCTGGTATGCTTGGTATCAGTCGAGTCAGGTTATGAGAAGCTTCGATTTGTGGATTTTGGACCCTCGCCGTTCTTTGTATCGACCAGCTGTTGAGTTTGACCTCGAGGTCATCAGTTTAGATAACACCAAACGGCAAATTCAATTACTAAGGAAACTTTTACGTGTAATTTTTGGTCATCTTCAACAAATGTAATGGCAGAAGGCTTTTTCTTCGAACTTAGCTCTCCATTAACAGAAATAAGAACAGCCAAAAAGCAGCGCCGCTAGCAAATGTTGCGTGACTGCTTTGAGCAAAATCTTTCGCTCGGGGTAGGGGAAGGTGCGAAAGGTTACGTTACTTTCGTGCTATTGTGCGCGGAATGTTGCTAGTAAGAGCCTTAAAGAGCCTTAAATCAACGCCAACCTAAAAATGCTACTTAGAGGTTGAGGTGAACAATATGGCGAGATAGAGCTTATGGTAAAAAAAATATCTTGACATTTCCAAATGTGGTTTTGCGTTCTTTAGTTTTTCGCTTGTTTTTTTTCGCGGTATCGTGTTTTGGGCACCCCCCCCCCCCCCCAATGCCTCGCTCCGTTACTTTTCGGCGATGTCGTTTTGTTTTCACAACGGTTACTGTACTTTCGGTCTTTTTTTTATTTTTACCCATACGAAAACGTGGAAAAAGATGCTACTTTCTGGTTGTTTGTGGGAGCTAATTTTTGAGACTCAAATTAACTCAGTACTTTTGATTGACAGTTCCGTCAATTAGATAAGAAAATCAGTGATCAAAATCGCTGTTGGTCAGTAGCGTTAACTATGGAAAGCACTTGCTCGTTTCTAGCGATTGTTGGAGGGCAGTGCGGCTATGACCGCAGAGACAGAAAAAAATCAGTGGAATGTATTCCATTACTGAGCTGTGCGAAGGACATCACAAGTCACAAGTCATCCTTTGCATTTTACGACATAGACTGGGAAGTGGATCTTATACTAGCGAGAGCCGGAATCTTCTCCCGCCCTCAAAGTGTTGAACAATTAAAAATATGCCCATATCACCGCGCAACGCTTGGCATTGGATGGAAACGTCCATCCGACAGATGCAAAGTACCGACGGTTATGTCACATCACAGCGAAGATGTCGGGAAAAAACCAAAAGCGGAGAGAGGACTCGGCAAAGCGGGTTCGGAAACTATATTTAAGGAGTGCGGAGTTATTCTTCCCGTTGGTTCAGGTACGTAGTCTCTGCTTAGAAAATTGTCCATCGTTTTTTTTTTCAATATAACCGAAATAACTTGAGTTTTGCTGTTGAACCTCATGAAGGATTGGAATGAATTCATCTGGAAAAATAACCAAACGTTGGTAAACACTTTAATCAAATTAAGCCGATTCATCTATTTTTGAAATACGTACAAATTAAGTTTAACCTAACTTAATTAACTGGTGTTTTGTTGGTTTATTTCTTCGTTTGCCTGTTCCTTGTTTTGCTTGGATCATTGTTTTTTGGTTCCTCTCTTTTGCTTGAAGTACAACTAAGAACAAAACTAAAATAAAGCGTAAAGTAATCCTTGAATCTTTTAATCAAAGGGGTCTGCCTAAACTGCCGGCATTTATTACGCGGAAAAGTTGCGAAGGCTGACGATACCGAAGTCATTTTGCGAATTGAGGATATGGCTTTGGTAAGTTTATCCCACTTCGTTCGTATTAAAATGTGATTTAGAAATTGTTAGAAGATGTTTTTTGCCATCACACTAAACACCGAAAAGACCACAGAGTAAGTTAGACGAAATAAAACCTGGATTGGGAAGGGGGGGGGGGGAACAAAGGACCACCACACACTTAGAGGACCCCTCACACCCTTGCCCCAGCCCCCAGTCACTCCGTCTATAACTGACGGCTGCTGATTAACTGCTCTCGCTGCACAGACAAACATTGGCCCAGAAACGACATAGATGATGCAAATAAGTAATAATAAAAAATAACGAATTAACTGTTGGATTTGATTTATTTTCCACAGGATGAAACAAGTACTATTCCAGTCGGTCAAAGTACTCCAGCAAGTTTCTTTTCACCCGAATTTCAGACTCCGTCACAGAGCATGTACGTTCTCACCGACACAGATGATTCTCTTGTACTTCTTCTTCAAGTGGTCAACCACTTGAACAGTTGAACACTTTCCTACATAGTAGGGACATTAGTCCGGTGAGATATCCCATGAAAACAGACTGGGAAGAGGCCAGCGAAAGAACAAGGCGTCGTCACATACGAAAAGCGAAACAAGCAATTTTGGCTGTTTTAGACAAAGTGGCACCGAATCAATGTCAACAGCTTTGGCAATCCTTAGTTGCATCCAAATCATTAGAACACCAGTTTTCTAGTGATAACGATGAGCAGGTTGATGAAGTACTTATTGGGGCGCTAGCAGAGTGCTACAATAATGCCGATAACTGGCAAACCAGACGCCAAATACTGTCAATAATGGCGGACAAAGTGTCATACAAGACACTTCGAACGCGGGTCCCTAATCTGACCAGGTATCGGTTTAGCGCAGCACGAAAGCACGTCTTAACTGAAGGTAGAGGTGTTCCACTTCCGCAGCAGTCTTCTCGGACAAGAATGGCAGTATCCCAATCTCAGTTGGATCACTTCCTTGACTTCATAACAAGCCAACATGTGATGCAGGACCTTCCATTCGGGGAAAAGTCCATCACACTGTCAACAAAAGAGGTTATCATGGTGCCTAATGTTGTTCGGATGATGATTCCCGAGTCTATCGTCAAGCAGTACCTGACTTACGCGGATGAATGTGGTTTCACTCCCCTAAGCCGCAGAACGCTCTTGAGAATCCTATCCGTTTGTTCCGCCTCAACAAGAAAGTCGTTGCAGGGACTTGATTATGTGAGCTCAGCAGGTAGTCAGGCTTTTGATGATTTAAGCGACGTTGTCGATAGATTAGGTGAAGAGTTGATGGGAATGACGTGGGCAAGAGAAATAAAGGAGCGCCTGAAGTCGGCTAAACGCTACCTGAAAAGCGACTATAAGGTAATTTTAAAAAATGTAACTAATATCTGCAACTGGTTTACATTTGCAGCCTACTCCAAAACTTAAAAAAACAAAACAAAAAAAAAACAAAGAAAGAGATAATCTTGTTCCCATATGATATAATCACCAGCTAACTGAAAGTCTGGACTTTTTCAGCCACTTATCTTAATATTTATATTATATCTAGAGCCTATCGAAAACGCGCTTCACGTCACACTCACCGACGTTACTTGTCTCATCAATATACTTCGGAATAAACGTCCATATGCATCCCTCGTGTCCTCGAAATGCTTTCGTACTCAGCTTTTTACTTAAAAAGTTGTATTCCATAAACAAATAAATATTGCAAAGGCAATTCAACATAGCCAATAGGCTGATTAATACACATTATTGTCTATACAGGTGCACGTCTCAAAGCAATCAACTATTCCAGACCATTGTAGAGCGTACGCTCTGAGCGACCCAAAAGACAAGGATTACCAGTCCATCTGTGAACATGATCACCTAGAAACCTGCGATCGATGCGAATTGCTTGCATCCGTTCTCGATGACATAGATGAGGCTCTTCAAAAGATGTCGAGTAGCAACATTGCAAGTGACATAATCGAAGAGCTAACCTTCATTGTAGACCACGCTAAGCAGCACATTTTCTCTTGGAAAGCTCACCTCCTTCGTTGTATTAACCAGGATGAAGCGAGATTAGACGTAATCGATGGCCTCGATGAAACCTCCGTGGTTTTGGTACAAGACTGGGCCATGAAATTTCTGCCCAGAAAATTCAGAGAGAACCAGAGTGACTGGTTCGGTAAACGGGGTTTGCCCTGGCACATTACTGTGGCTATTCGAAGAGCAGAGAACCAAGAACTCCAGATGATGACATTCGTACACGTTTTTAAAAGTTGCACTCAAGACAGCTGTGCCGTGCTAGCTATCATGAAGGATGTAATTGGAAAGCTCAAGTCTCAGTTGCCTCAACTAGAATCTGTCTTTTATAGGCAGGATAACGTCGGGTGTTACCACTGCGGTGCAACCATAGTTGGAGCATGCATTACAGGTGAATGCCATGGTGTCTCAGTGAAGCGGATGGACTTTTCAGACCCCCAAGGAGGCAAAGGGGCGTGTGACAGGAAAGCTGCCACAATAAAATCACACATGAGGATCCATCTTAACGAAGGCAATAACATCGAAACCGCCAGTGAAATGGTAGATGCTATCCAGTCAGGAGGAGGCGTTCCTGGAGTTTATGTTACACTCTGTGACACTTTTGAAGTGCAAAAGCCTTCTTTTCATGTAAAACTGGACAGTGTGAGTGTCATTTCTAACATTGAGTACAGTAGTGAAAGCCTTCGAGTCTGGAGAGCGTATGGAATAGGAACCGGAAAGAAAATACCCCGTGCAAAGCTTGACGTTTCTCAGGTAGAACAGTTCCTTAATCACGTCGAATGCGATTCCAATCCAGCCAACGGTACACGAGAGGCGTACTTTCACAAATTCAAGTCTAGAGCTAAGTCTTCTTTGGAAGATGCCGCTAAAAATTCTGATACTGAAGCAGAGCCAGCTACTAATGCCTCTAGCTGTCCTCTTTTCTCCTGTCCCGAGGAAGGATGCATTAAAACGTATCAACGACTTTCCGCCTTACAGCACCACCAAGACTGCGGAAAACATGAACGCGCACTCGAACATGAAACTCTTCTTGACAAAGCCGTGTATGGTTATGCAGATAGGCTCCAAGAGCAGTCTGGTGGGGTAGCACAGATGGAGGAATTTACTAAGAGCAGAAACGTTTCAAATCAACCACAGTTGCCAATGGGTTGGGCACTGAAATCCAGTCAAGTTCGCCGAGCTAGATTTACAGAAAAACAGAAAGATTATTTATCCAGTAAATTCTTCTTTGGAGAGTCAACTGGCCAAAAAGTAGACGCAGCGTCAGTTTCAAAGTCAATGATGACGGCCAGGGACAGTAATGGGAGCCGGTTATTTACAAGTTCTGAATTTCTTACCAGCCAGCAAATTTCAAGTTTCTTTTCAAGACTAGCTTCCAAGCGTTCTCAAGACCAAGCGACTGATAGTGACAACGAGTTAGAAGATCAGAACATGGAAAACGAGGAAGCCTTTAGCGATCTGAGAAGTGAAATTCTTCGAGACGTTGCGCTTGTCCACCCCATCTGCTACGACAACCATAACCTTTGCGAACTTATTGCAAACTCAAAGCTAACAAAATTTGCTATTCAAATGCTTAGGGATATCTGTGAGCACTTTGATATTCCAACGGCTGACATAACAATAAGGAAGAAAGCCCCATACATTGAAAGAATTGTCGCCTTTGGTAAGAAATGCACCTGCCAGGGTTGATAATGTCTTAACACGTGATGAAATTTCACAGTAACTACATACCTTTCTCACAAAATACATGAATGGACTAAGTAATTTATTGGTAGGGAGGGGGAGCAAATACCAAAAAAGGGAAATTAAGAAAAAAAAACATGCACAGGGAAAAGGTTCAGAGAAATACCTTAAAAACTGAATAAGATCGGTTCCTACAAAGCTTTAATTTAGCGAAAATAAAAAGGCGGGCATCAAAAAAGACCAAAAAAATGCTTAACCCTACCCCTCCCTCCCCATTGTTAAAAAAGTTAATGGTCCGTCCCTTAAGCAGTGAAACTCGTTGAGATGTGACACTGAAGCGTTTGGTCGTAAGTGACGTGGCCACAGGATAACGATGCAAATATTCAAACAGGACAACCATCCTTACTTTGAGTTGACGGAGGTCCAATTTACAATTCCACCACTTAATCTTTGTGAAGCTATCCGGCTTCAGGCAGAAGGAAGAAAACAATTAACTTTCTGTCAGCACCTACTTTAGAAAATGATCACTGAATATTTTCACCATAGTGATACAAGTGTAGAGGAGAAAAAATTCTGGCAGACCCTAGTTTAATGAACTCTAATTAGATTTCCTGTTTTCACGAAAGTCACTAACCCACTCAAGTAAATGGGCTGTATAACGAATTGAGTGGCTATTGAAACCTAACGTTTGTCCAGGTTACCGTTCCACTGTTAAATAATGAAGAATGTACGAGGCTGCAATAAGGTCTTGTCACACGGTAGCTTCTCACGGAGTTGTTCAAATGATTTTGAGGCTAATTGTGCGGGATAAGTGTTGGAATAACAGCATGTCCTAAAACAAGACGTCCTTTCCTAGTTCAAAAATGGCCTTATATGGCCTTATATGTCCTATACGAGGACTTGCCGCTGGACAGTGTATGGTTTTTGGCCTCTCTTCCCTGAAAAAGGTATAAAATTTTATAGTAGTCAGTCCTACAGGATCTGAAAATATCCTAAACAGGGTTATTGTTGCACGATTGTTGCTGTGACGTTTGCCGGTCTCTAAAAAACTAACAATTGTGTAAAACAAGAAAGTGCGTATTTTTTTCGTTTGTCCTAAACAGGGAACGAAAATGGAAGGTGTTTTGCTAAACACGGTTGGTATTTTAGGACATTTTTTCGTCCTAAACAGGGTCAGGGCCCTGAGACCGCTTGATAACATTCCAGTCCTCTGCCGAGATATGATCTACAGTCTGATAAAAAATTAAATAAATGAATAAAAATATTTGAAAGTATTTCGAACCAAAATAGATAAAGAAAGAAAAAAGAAAAAGCTCTCTTTCTGCATAATGTACTTGCCTCATTGTTTTGGTAAGTTTGCCCCTTCTACCCCCCCCCCGCCCCCCGCCCCCCGCTGCGTAGAAGTCTGTTCAGTCACGCAACTCCGAAAGATGCGTAATCACGTTGACTGTCAAACGTGTACTGGCTTTCGCCTGCTTTAATTTTAGGTTGTTCTGCATTAAATCGGTTTCATCTGCTTTGAAATGTGCCCTTCTGTTAATAGACGTGCTTCGAAAAAGTAGGATAGATAGGTCGAATGAAATTTCCGCTCGAATTAAATCTTTAGAAAGATTTTTTTAAAGTCAGACGTTACTCGCTCGATCGCTTTTGAACCGATCAGCAGCTGATGAAGCATTCTATAAACTGGAAAGACTTGTATCTTTCGTCTAAGGTAAGTCATTTAATAGTCTACATCTTTTCATTTAACTGTCAATTTAATGTTGTCAGCAAGAAGTTGTCTTAAAGTCCATTTCTTCGCCGGACCGAGAAACTGTTCGTTACATCGTAACTAATTAATTATTCAAAAAATGCACAAAATATCTCTAACTTTGGGGTTCTCAAGGGAGACGAAAAACAAAATACCCATTTCAGTTTTAACATAAGTTTTAGTTCAATGCTTAAGCAACTTCCAGCGCGAATCCTAGAACAGTTCGTTATTGGGCACATGGAAAAAAACCTGATCGCGATGTAGCGGTAAAATCGTAATTTTTATCACCTTGCAACATTGGCGTCCTAAAATGCGTTTGTTTCCATTTTAAGTCGTCGCCAAGAAGACAATCTCATGTCAAATGAGACGTGAAACACTTCCCAAATAAATATCTTAGGGCTAATATTTTCTAGCTTTGTTTTCTTTTGGACGAGAGTAATGTTTTGGTAACTACTAAATTCGCCCTTAATTTTGGCTGTTTTGAGACTAAGGACGTGAGAAATATATTTTTCCAATTTTCCCAAAATTGAAGCGTTCTTTTGGAAAACAAACTACATCACGATTGTTAGCTTTGTATTGCCTACCAACACTCCAAATATGAGCTAAAAGTAATTTTCAACTGTGGCCAACGTTTGCTCGAAATTTTCAGGCATTCGCTCTTAAAAAGTTTAATCGCCTCTCAGCTTGTTTATATTCTATCACCGCTGTCAACAAACCATGCCGCTTTAGATGAGATTAACAACGTGTTCTACAGCTTTCTTTGGAGTGGAAGGGAGGACAAAATTAAGCGAGACGTAATGATCAGTGATTATAAAAATGGAGGCTTAAGGATGATCGACATTAAGTCTTTTAATAAAGCGCTCAAATCAACATGGGTCAAAAAGTATTTGGACAATGATAATCATGGTAAATGGAAACTACTCTTTGATTCTGAATTACACGATCTCGGCGGAGATGGTATCTTTAAAGGCAACCTCAAGAAAAGTGATTTGGCAAAGTTTATACATATATCGGACGCCTTTACAACAGAAATTCTAAAAATCTGGTCAGAAATCAGCTATGACAGTAACATAACCTCCACCGAAAATTTGCTCTCTCTACCTCTTTGGCAAAATTCACTTGTGAGAATCGGAAATAAACCTATTTACTACAAATCATGGTCTTCCAAAGGAATACAAAATGTCAGACATTTAATGAAAGACGCAGACAACTTCCTGTCTTTCACTGAACTTAAGGAACGCTTCGACGTTAAAACAAATTTTCTTGTTTATCACGGTTTGGTATCGTGCATAAAATCGTTAAGGAATGCCATAGAAAACGAAAATGAAAAAAAAAAAAACCCCAGAATTTTCAGCACTTTTTGTAGAAAACTTCATAAAAGCTCCTAAACCCAATAGATTGGCATACAAAAAGCTAGTCAGCGCTAAACAGAGTAGCCCTAGGAAAAGCCAAGAAAAATGGAGTGCCGACTGCAGTCTTCAGTGTTCCAAAACAATCGATTGGGAATGGCTTACAAACTCCCTTTCTGCAGCACTAAAGATACCAAATTAATTATCTTTCAGTTTAAACTACTTCACAGACGTTTAGCAACAAACGATTTTGTAAACAAAATAGGCATTAAAGATAATGATATTTGTACCTTTTGTAGAACCGAGAAGGAGACCCTTTTTCACTTATTTTGGTCTTGTAGCGAGACCTCTTGTTTTTGGCAGGGCTTTATGAAATGGTTGGCCGAGGACCAAATAAAACTAAACTCCGACATTTTCACTCCCGATATAATAATTGGCCTGAGGTCGGACACCCTATCCAACACAAACCAGTACTTTTACTTCCCTGCGGCCAGATATTACATATGGTCCTGCAAAACAAAGGAAATACTCCCAAAAATAGAAAGGTTTCCTGGTTTCCTATCTTCTTTAGTACCTTCTGATTCCTAAACCTCAAAATAAATAAATAAATTAAAAAATAAATAAATAAAATAAAATTAAAACAAGTTCAATATAAGCGTTTTAAAAGGAAGCCATGCATGCACGAGAATAGATTTATAATCTAGCTGAGAAATCTTCATAGCTTACTGAATACATGTATGCTAAGTAGTTTTGTAGAAGTCTGTTAGTAATGTAATGTATCGTACGTCGTTGTAAGTAAATGTTGTTATTAAAAAAAAAAAAAGTGTGGAAATTAATCAGTGCACCCTAGGGATTCGAATAAAACCATTTATAGCCATTTGAAAAAGTTGAAGTTGTTTCCCGCCCTTTTTTGGGGCTCTTTTTGGGTGGTTTTTGGCTTTATTAGCAAAGGTGTGAAAATAGAATCACTTAAAAAGGTGTGGAAATTAATCAGTGCACCCTAGGGATTCGAATAAAACCATTTATCGCGATTTGAAAAAGTTGAAATTGTTTCACGCACTTTTTGGGGCCCTTTTTGGGGTCTTTTTGCTTTATTATTAAAGGTGTGAAAATAGAATCACTTAAAAAGGTGTGGAAATTAATCAGTGCACCCTAGGGACTCGAATAAAACCATTTATAGCCATTTGATACTGTTTCATTGTATAAACGGTTTATCTGTTTAGATTAACTGTTTCATTTAGCGAGATAAGTCTTTGGAAAGATGCCAAACTTGATCGCAACAAAATTATAGCGGAGCCAGCGCGCTAGCGCGTCAGCGGAGCTCCATTGCTAGGGAAATTTGGTAATCTATCAAGCCAAAAAATTTTGGTAGTGACGTAGTAGTCACGTGACCGTCCGTCCGTACGTCCGTACATCCGTCCGTCCGTACATCCTTCCGTACGTACATCCGTACGTCCGTCCGTCTGCACCACAGGGATACCAATAGACTTCCTACACTGGATATAACCCTGTGCTGAATCCCGTGTGTTTTCGGCGCGAAATCGCATGTTGACCCGCGTTGTAGCAAAACAAGCAAAGACAACAAAAGTCAAAAACAAATTTGTTAATGGAAAAAAAAAAGTTCAAAAGAACACTCAGTTGTCTCTCTGGTGGAAGGGGAAAAGTTCAATCTAGGCGAAAGAAATTCGGCGATAAAGTTCAGGCAAAAAGTTCAAATTTGCCTCGTCGGTTCTGTTCAAACTCGGTCGGCACACCGCTTGAGTTCGCAGCTTTTCGCAGCGGTTTCGACGCCAAATATAGCAGAGCTAGTGTTTTTTGTTTTTTTCTGTCCACAACCATGGTTTTTACGGCGTTTCGAACACATTTTGCCGGGAAAAACACCAGCATTTTCATGGTGATAGGCAGCATGTCACGAAGAAAGAAATAAGTATTAAAATTAACTTCTAAACTAATGTCAAGCGCCCATGGCCTAGTGGACTAGTTACTGGCATCTCACGCCGACGACCCGGGTTCGACACTCAGTGGGAGCAAGAATTTTTTTTCTTTTTTTCTTTTTTTTTTAAAAAACGACTTGGATGAGAGTATTTTCACAAATTAATAACTGCCAGCAAAAACAAAACAAAAAACAAAACAAAAAACAAAAGCAAAAAACAGACAAAACAAAAAGGGGGCTCCGCTTTTAGGCTTGGCTAAATCTATATATTATATCTTATATTCTTCTGATCAGGGACTTTCGGGAGTTGTCGAAACATTCGATTCGGTTGTTTGGAAGCCATGACTTCAAAACAACATATACGCAATACTTCCTTGTGGTACCGACAGTGACTATTCTACTCGTTAGATGATTTTTACCTCTATAAACATGTACTCGTTTAAAGGGCTCGGTATCTATATCTTATTAGATGTTTCGGTGTGAAGTATCGCCGTATATTTTTACGAGTTGTGCTGTATTTTGACGAGCCCGCAGGGTGAGTCAAAATACAAACAACGAGTAAAAATATAAGGCAATACTTCACACCGAAACATCTAATGAGAGATTTATTATCCAGCTTAACCTTTTTCAACTTGAAAGAAAACTACAAGTGTAACAGGATGAGCGCGCACACGTTACTGTACAATAACCAAGTGTACAATAACCAACTGTACAATATCGTGGGATATTTGCACTCGTTTCGCGCGCTTTCTGTACAGTAACTAACACAGTTGGACAATAAATCCTGAAAACTCACATCAATGATATCATATTGTATGGGATATTTTATGGCACACCTCATCGATTTAGCCAAATTGTGCTGGTGTTAAAAATATTTTCGTCTTAGTATTCATGTAGTGGTGTTCTCAGGTGCGATCCAAGGTAGGAAAACTGTTTTGAACAGGAATAAATGAAGCTTATGAGGATGTGATGTTTTGTTTTCTTTAATTTAAAGATCGTTGTTTTTTATAGTGTTGTCGCCTTTGAAGTTACGACTTTGGAGCAAACTGACAGGTAAGATAAGATAGATTTAAAGACAGGATGATTGTGATACGGTGACGAGAGTTGAAAAGTTGTAAACTGTCACCTATAGAGGAACCTCAGTGTTGAAAATTACTTCAAGTAATAAAACAACTACTGTTCAAACAGTGCGAAAGGAACGCACTTCTTGAGCAATATATTTTTATTTGAATGGTTACAGCAAACAAAAGTTGAAACCAACCTCGTACACATTACCGCAGGAAAATCTGCTGAATGGCTTTAGTTCGAACGGTCGCAGTTTGACGCAGTGTAGTCACACTTTTGGATTTTATCTGCAGACTAAAGTAAAGCTTAGTACTTCTCACATGGTCAGCAGCACATTGCGATTTAAGGAAGGGGATGCGGATTCCATTCACAGACTCATAAAATTACGACCACATTAGGTGACTGAAGGTTTGAATTAACGAATGAAAAAGTTAAAGGTAAAGAAAGGACGTTATTTAAACAAAAACGTAGACCAATTCATTTTTTATTATTTATGGATAACAGCCAAACGAGAGGACTACCCAGCTACCCCTCACAGGGAGCGTTAGTGCTCCCACTCGAATCGTGATCGTTGATCCCTCAGAGCATGACTACGAGTATTACTGCTGCGCATGTGACAGTGACCATGAGTGGTACTCACTAAAAGGCAAAGGTAAGGGCTCAAAGGGCTTTATTATACCCTAGTTCACAGAGAGTGCTAAATTCTGCCTTCAGTTTCCCGCGCTGGAATTCCCCCGGTATATTCTGTTGTTTCCCTGCAAAGATAAGGGAATAACAGCATACCGCAAACTATCTAGGAATGAACAAAACGAGCATGAAGAGCATTAATTTCATTAATTCATCTCGTCACGCTTTGAACAGAGTGACAAACTAGTTCCAATGGCTACCTCTCTGAATGGTTAAAAATAAGAAATGGTTGTAATCTCTTTTAGTTATTTTAATTAAGTAAGAAATTAAAAATTAAATTTTAAGTGGCTTTTGCAATACTGTAATACTTTGTTATAGTCATGCAAATAAAGCTTGTTGTTGTTGTTGTAGAAGTCAACTGTCTGTCCGACACAGCGAAGGATGGAAGAACTTTGTTGACAAGTCAGCGTCGAACAAACGGAAGCTTTGCCAATGTTTCACAAGTAGCATTCACTAGTACTGTCTCGTATAACCGGAGACCGCTCTAGGCTGGGAACTGGGATCAATGGGAATGAAAAAGGACAAAAGACTTCTTTTACTGACTGATATTTCAATCTTTTTCATTTTTTTCAGGTATTTGCTGGATTCTGTTACTTCTTCTTATGTATTTAATCGTTGGAGCCATTGCTTTCCCATTAGTTATCCTGTTGTGTCTGTGTGTCGCAGGTTTTGCGAGATTTGCAAGATCTTCACGTTTTTCTACTTCGGCCATATAAACATTTACTTGACTTCAGTTATTGTGCATTATTGTTTGGAGCAATAGGCCTTTTCACAGTTAACTTAGTTTCATTTGTATTACACATGTTACAATATATTTCGAATATATTTGAACGTGGATCAGAAAGCAATTTCGGCCGAAACTGCAAAATTGCCCGAAATTGCCTCACATCCACGTTCAAACACATTGTAATGCAAATGATAAATGTTAACTGTGAAAGGGGCTATTAAAAAAATGTCCACAGTTATCCCCCAAGAAGCAGAGAGATGAAAGAGACAAGCAATGACACAGTATGTTTAACTTACCGGCGGGGTAAGATATTCAAAACAAACTATAATGTCACGTAGAGGGCACCAAACATCGACCTACGCCGTATGGTCGAGTATGACTGAAAGATGAAAGAAATTCGAGCACTAACCTGCGATCAGGCTCTATTTTCGTTTCGCTCGGTGAAACATGCCGGCGGGAAGGGCGAAACGAAAAATAGAGCCTGATACAATTCTTCTACGGAACGTCTGTCGCCCACTTTTTTGATTGATTGACATTCAACAAAACGGCCAATCAAAATTTGTTTTGCTTGCACGCTCCTCGGTATGCAAATTTCCCATATGTGTATGTAATGGCATTCGCAAAAAGTCCTCAAATGTCGGCAAAAATAAGAAAATCACAGGCTACGATAAATCTTGGTACTAGCGTTCAAATTTACAACTTGAAGGTACGCGCTCCGGTATTGTACATAGTTGCTCTGTCTGAGCTGAAACTGAATGAAAATTCAGAACACGACGAGGTTGTCATGTACCAAAATATGCTGCATGTTTGAATCCTTTCTCATTTCAGGTGGTATCCGGAAATATTCTCTACGCATTTGTCACCGATTTTCTGCGTAAAATACCTTGGGAAATTAAGAGAAATACCTTCAGTTTCACTCTTTAGAAAAAGAGATATCAATAAAACCGTTTATAAACAAACGAGTGTTTTGTAATTTAATTTAGTTCCAGAAGTGATGAATATTTGAGATTACCAGCGAATTTCATCTCTAAACAGCAGCGAATTTTAAAACGAAGAACATTTATTATAAACCTAGTCAGATCCTTTGATATCAATGTCAGAGATCATTAAAACGACATTATTAACACTGAATGAATAAACTGAAAGTCTTTATTACTTAGGTAAAAATAAATACAGCATCTCGCTGAGTGCGGCTCTCACTAAACATCAGCTTATCGTTAAGTTTACGGAATTATCGGTTGACTTGTTGATCACTCTTGGCGAAAGATACTTGCTGTTCGTTTTGTTTCGTAAAACGCGGAAACAACCACTACTCTGCTTATATTTTCAATACTAGCTGAAAGCCTTCAAATGAAAATTTGGAGACACGATGCGATAAAACGGGATACATACTTCACTGTTGCTGTACTTCTCTGCTCCGAGTGACAGACAGCTTGCGTCAAACTGGACGCCATTCTCAGGAGAGAAAGAAATGGTGACAATTCTCCTAGAACGACGAGAATATCTTTGAGCGACACGTTTACCTCGGCAGACTTGTTCCTTGGCCATGGCGGTCGGATTGAAAATTGTGAGCAAGTCTCGTAGACAATTTACTTCCGTTGACAGCTCTATTGTTAAAGGGCCAATCAGATTGCGTGATTCCCGCGGCCAAAATTTGGCCGCCGACATGGACTCCTGTGAGAGATTGTATCAGGCCCTATTTTAGCGAGCGACCCACGTAAGAGAATATGAGAGCGATGCTAAAATTCGGCTTGATCGCAGGTTATGCGAGCACAAGATAATTTATTCTCTACTCAAATCCTGATAATTTGTAAACTACATTATCGGATTTTAACGATATCTTGAACATTCCGTATATCAACTTGAGTGCCGCTCCTGAGAATCAGAAAACAGTCCTTCGTCAGTGTCAGTGTCATGTTTCGTGATCGAGCATTCTGGCCAATTGCCACACGGCAATGAGCATTAGCAAATAACAAGGTATTCGACCATGCAGGACTTTTAAGGCCAAACATGCTCTGAGAGACCAAACGTTTTTATCTATACGGATCAGTTTGAATCTGGTACATTCCAACCGGATAGGCCTTCCATTTCATGAACGCAATCGCACTATCAGCTGTATCCGATGTATGTTTTGCCCCTGCAATTAAGAAGGCACTGAGATACAATTTGGGACCCATACCAGTCACAAAACCGCACCGGCACAAGGTAAACAATTTGCAGAATGTTGGCACAAATGTATGGCGTTAAAGGGCAAATTTTGTTCCAGATGCACATTTACTCCATCTTGGAACCAGTACAGGCTTTTTACCAGTGTAACTCTAACTGATCGGTGCAAGTTTTGCACCGGTACTATTTGCTGGTGCAAGTTTTGCACTGGTACCATAAAGAGATAGCCTTACTTCACAAGGACATAATACACAACATTGTCGAATATCAGGAGATAGATGTCCATGAAACAAACAATCAGATTCGCGGATTCGCAGTCCACTCACCCCTTTACAGCTTGACTACAGCTAATAACTATTTATAGGGCGCTCATAAACAATAAATAAAGACAACAATCGCTAGCCACTGGAAAATACCATTGACAGAACAGCTGTAGGAATTCAAGATAATTCTACTTACTCCACAACTGTCCTCATTGTTTGTGCGTCATGTGGCTTTTACTATGGGTGGACGTTGCTGAAGATATTTTTGGCGCTGTAAAAGTGATAAACCAGCAAGTAAGTAACTCATTTAATGGTATTACGGTATTATGGTATACCCTATTGCGTCTTTAAGGCCTGGGCCAAACGAGAGCAAGGCTCTCTGAGAGTACGTCAGAGTCAAGGCGCTGTACACGAGGCAATTTTCTGCAACTTGCAACGCAACGGCGTTGCAAGACAAGTTGTAGCCGAAATTGCTCTTGTAACACCCCCTCTTCGCAACTTGTCTCGCATCGAAAAATTGCATTGCCAGTTGCAGGAACAGTAGACTAGGTTTTTACTTTTCGCGACGTTGCGAGATAAGTTGCAGCGTTGCAACATGTATTCTGCAACTTGCCTCGCAATGCTCTCGTCATCTTTTGCGTTGCAAGTTTCAGGAAAAATCGCCTTTTGTAACAGCGCCTTTAGAGGCAAAACGAAAACAAGAGTACGAGCTTCAATCGATTCTTTGGCAGATTTTAACTCTTGGAGAGCGCACGAAAGATAACGCGAGTGCGCACGTAAAGTTCCGAGAGCGCAGGAGAGTTCAGGCCATAAAAGGAGGAGAGTTTCAAATCTTAGACAACCTTCGGTGACTCTCGCTTGCAGAACTATACAAATTCACAGTCGAACCACCACGAACTGCACCCAGAGCTAAACTTCACCAGTTCCCCTAGATTGCAAGGTGCTGTGGAACACGTCCTTCTAGTTAACAAAAACACCGAATCTGAAATCCCCCTATAGGTTTATATTTTAATTCATCGTCAGCTAAGGACGGTAATCATGAATCATCGGGGTAAAGGGGAACTTAAGTTTTGTTCACAAGTCAACTCACTAGAACAGCAAGCGATTTGATGACACATATGCTATCGTTTGAAGTGTCAAGCCCCTCCCTTCCTTCCTCCCTAGCCTCCCTCTCTCCCTCCATTCCTCCATCGCTCCCTCCCTACTATAAGTTATCCAAGCAGATTTGTTTAAGTTACCCCTACAATTTGCCTGTAGCAATTTATGCATTTACAACTGATGAATATACATATTCATATTTCCATTCCATCTAAATGCACACCTTAGTCAGATATTTGCAAATAACACACTCTGGATGACATTGAGATTGGCCTGTTGGAATAAACAGTTATGGAAAGCAGATTATCTCTAACAAATCTAGCTGAAAGCAACATGGAACACTTTCCAAAATCCACAAACTCCCTAGCCAAAGGCTGACTGAACAACATGCCCGGTATTGTCCATATTGAGACTGTTTCTCAGCTGAAATCTTACAGTTAATCTCAGACCTTCTCATCTATTATGACCGAACAGTTATGGTTATTTCAATGAACAATAATAATAACAATCTTTTATTAGGAAGCTCCATCACTAAAAGTGGTTTACATAGAGGTCCTAACACTAGATATATATTATATAATGATACAATTAAAATCTATAAATTTGAGCTAAAACCGAAATATATAAATAATTACAACATATACATTACAAGGATTAAAAAAAAAATTTCTTAATTATAAAAAGCAGAAAAAAGACGCTTCTTAAAAATTGACAAACTTGCTGAGTTTCTTACAGTTCTCTCTAGCTCATTAAAGTCTCTGAAACAGTGGTACCGCGAACCACTGAACGTTGTTTAATGAACGTTGTTTAAGCCCCTTGAAAGCTTAGGGGATTAGATCTACACCGAAACGTGACGTATGTCGCTATAAATCCATTCGCTGTTTGTGTTGTAGCACGAAAAAAATTACATAAATCGGTTGCTGTTTTTGTGTTTTGTTTTCTATTCGAGCAAGGCTTTGTTGATTTTGAAAATGCATCCATTTAAAAGCCCAAATATTGCGTAGGCTTAAAGCTTCCATCCTACAACGCTAATCAGTTGAAATATAGCTGTTAGTATATAAATCATTGCTAATGAGTGAACGAGTAATGTCCAAATTGATTTACAATTCCTTTAGAAAATTCAAATGGTATTACTTGCTTTTTGAAGAACAGATAGGCTAGGGCTGCCGTAATTCTGCTATAATGATTTCTCCGCAGCCGGAGTCTGCTTCACAACAATTTGCAAACGATAAACATTTTTGTTCCGAAACCTCTGCAGGGGTGAAGAAGAATAACGAAATATTCATTGTTTCTGTTCTTATTTTTCCGGTCATAAAAATCGCATTAAAGGAAGGAGGCATGGTTTTCCCTTTATCAGTGATTGCCTAGCTACTGATATTTGTTTAAAAAACGCGTTCTTTTTTGCATTAATTTGGCTACCATTCTGGGCAGGTTTTTTTAAATATCGTCTAAAAGCTACTTTCTCTTTTTAAAGTAACTATTATCGCTTTCTTTTTCTTGATTTTTCGTTCTCGTTTCTTGGCTTTTGTTCCACTGGATTAGGACAATTTGCGTTTTTTGACTACATAATTTATTTTGCTTTCAAATAAGGTATACATTTATTTAAGTCTTTAATCACGTGACTTCAGGTGTATATGTATGCGCTCCTGGTGACGTACAAACTTATTATCTTGCGATCGTAAGATTAAGTTTTCACTGAAAATGCTCGTGGTGAAACTATTTGAAACTTCTCTCAAGAGCTCATGGGAAACCGCTCGTTTTCCTTTGATCTGAATAGAATTTCTGTACTGCTAGTAGTATTTTGTATTCACGTGAATGGAATACCGTAATTTTTTATTGTTTAAGGGTAAATTATATCTTTTTAATGAAAGTTACTTTATCTTACAACCAAATAAATAATACTGCCCAAATTTCATGTTGACATGAGATAATATGATGACAAATATTTTTCTTTCATTTTCTTTCTTTTTGTTAACAGTTTGCTGATAACAAAAAAGTAAAGAACGTATCAAGCGCGTTGAAACTGATAGAACAAAGTTGACAAGCGATGCTAGCGATCGCAAAAATAACTGAAATGCCACCTTCCAGTATAACATTCGGCACGGCCGAATGACGTTCTGTAAGTATCCATAAAAAATCTCTTGTTTGTGTAAAAGTATCTTATATTCATTTAGGCAACTAAAATACGCACCTGAATGGCGAAAGCCACGGTTGAGACTGATAATTCTCGCTAGAATGGCTTGAAGCACAAAAACTTACATTTCTTTATACTATAGAATCTATGCCATGTGTCCACATCTTGATTGTATCGTATTTATAGTCACCAGTCTTGCAGCAGATTGATAGAATCACTGAATTTTTTTAAAAAAGGAACAACAAAGAAAAACGTTCGCTGTGCAACCCAGTCAATTTTGATTTGAAGCTTTAAAATAATTAGTGTTATCTTGGCGCTGCATTCATGAGAAAAATTTTACTTCAAACACCTATCTATTTTAATCTCAAGCACTCGTTTATTTTAATTAGTAAGTGAAATATCGTTTATGTGCCACTGAGAAAACGTTGTGAAATTAATTCATTCAGAAAACGTCCTCTTTAAACCTTTGTAGTCTTTACAATTAAATGGCAGATGGATGCTTTTTGCTTTATCTAACAAATCAAATCAGTTTAATCACTTTAAAATGCCCTATGACGTAAAGAAAACCTATGAACATTGTAATGGAAATCTCTTGTATATAAAAACTAATGTTTTTCCCAGTGAACCTTTAAGTAAATAGGGAAACTGGTAAATTCAATTGAACGGTAATTTCACTTTTAACAGCAAGAAGAGGATTTATTTTCAGTACGCCATAACCACTGAAATGCAGCTTCTCGTTCAAACAATATTGCTAAAAAAAATGAGTGCGAAGCGAATTCAGTATCTAGACAAAACCACTTAAAGTAATAAAAGGTGCTACCCCCTTTTTTAAAAACATCGTTTTCTCTCTCCGTACATCAGTGTTACCTTTCCACGCAACCAACCGCGTCAACCAGCTTGCAGACATACAGATTAAATAGGAGACTTCTTCTTACCTTTACAGTTGGAAATTTCTATTTCAAGCGGTGCTTGTTTTCCTTTTGCGACCACAAAAATGTTTAACCTTAAACTTTAATGATTTTATTCTTGTGCATTATTGCTCTTTGGAGCAATTAAATAATGTTCGTAGTAGTCCACAGGAAACTGCAAAAAAAAAAAAGAAAGATATCGGCTTAAACAACGGTGACTAGAACGTTTTCATCACACGTTCAAAAACTTTTTTACAACATGCCTGGCTTACCGCATGGTACCACTATCGAAACCGCTATCTCTTTCTCTTACCTGGTGCGATTTAATTCAACATATAAACCTTGCAACCTCTTTTTAAGCGTCTGGGCTTTTTTAAACTGGCGGAAATTACCTTACCGTTAGTAAGGCCAATGTTGGTTGCCGCAATATTCATGCGGAGAAGTGAAGTTTTGAAGTATTAATGTGGATGCATGAAAACACCAAACACTGATAAGGAATAAACATAATTTGCATACTGAGTCACCAATGAAGCTTTTAATTTTGTGTGGACGTGCGTTGCCCAGATGAATAATCTTGTGACAAACCAAAAATGTCAGGTTCAAGGAGATAACAAAACGCCAATATGGCGGAGAAATTATGGTCCTCTGTAACTGTTAAAAACAAAATTGAACTTTGCTTTAAATTTCTCCAACCGGATCGAAAACATCGACAGCTTTTGAAAAATACTTACTGTGTGATCGGCCTAGACCCTTTTGAGTACCACTGATTTACTTTGCATCCCTTTATAATCAATCCGTTCTATATTAAGCTAATCCAGATTGTTTAGTTTTTGTGCTTGCTAAAAAGGAACTAAAGAAAGATCAATCCATCAGTAATTTGTTTCCACTATGGATCACTAGTGCTCTGTAGAACAAGGTCGACCGACTTCAAAATGGACTTAACATCATCTGAAACCAGATTCAGACAGAATGCGTTCGTCGATCCAGCTTAGTACGTGAATCAGGTGTTTGAAGACCTTGAATTGTAATCTGAGCTAACAAGATTGACTGTAACGGAAGATCAATCGAATTTTCGAAAGCTAAATCCTGATTAAGATTCTCAAAAACGAAGCTAGGACGCTGACGCCACACTATGGTCAGTTCTGCACGTTTCTGCACTTTCTTTGTCTGGCTGTACGTTGCACTTCTTCACTCTCGATTCACTCGGCTAAATAACATGATGGTCAGCGTGGAAATATATGCTGGCGGGTGCATGTTTCTGATTAGGTACTATGTACCGTGAAATTTTTGCGGCATTTTTTTGGGGGGGCATGTTGATGGTTTGCAGAAACCAATTTTTGTCATTTGGAATACTAATATTTTCTGGACGAATTTAGAGCCTAGTTATTAAAAAGCAACATGTGAAAACTATAACAACGTTCTGCGAAAAGTTTCTTTGCGAGCAACAAATTTTTGCGGAATCAATTTTTTCCCAATTCGTAAACAATATCTCAAAAATTAAAAAAATTAAAACCCGCTCGAGTACTTAAGCTACCACTGAGAACTTTAATAAGCAAACTGACACTCGTCAACTGAACTGAACACGACTAAATTAGTGAACAGGAGGAACGATTAGGACCGAATAGTGACAGAATATGAGCAGTGGAGAAGACGCCGTGATTGCCGTTAAAGAAGAGCGTGCCAGGTTTGGAGATGTTGAAGTGGCAAAGAAAACAGTGATAGCTGCTACGGATGAAGGGTGAGTTTATTTGCTGTTTCTTTGATTTCCGGTTGTATAGTATAGCCTCCAATTACGCAGAATAGACGAACTGGATATATGGAGTGTCCAAACTCTATCCTTTGTACTTTTTCAGTTATGTCTGTCCGCTTTGAACGTGGGAGGCCCGTAGACGAAATGATAAACACAGGGGTTTAATACTAGCGGGAGAGAAATGCCACGCTGGATTATCCAGTTAGGCAAAAAAGGGGAAAGTGTTACAATTCTAAAACCGATAAGAACAAAGAGGTCTTTTTATGACGTCCTTTTTATAAGAAGGTTCATGCCTCTAAATTTTTTGCCTAACGTGTTGAATCGAAAAAAATAAATTTAATTCACTTCTTCAATAAAAATAAACCTTCACGTTTTTCTGAAACACGGCACGAAATTGGCGACTTAGTCGTTTATGCGAAAAAATGCGTATAGTATCTTGGCAACTTCATATTTTACCTAGATTTAGAACCATAATATAGCACAGTGCTTTTAAACGATACATTCAACTTTTTAAATAGGTAAACTCTGACCGTCAGAGTGAACACTGATATAGTTTCATGTTTATAACTCTCAGCAGAGGCTGGTGCAAAGTTCGTGAAGAGTGACACACTGTCCTAAATTCAGACAAAAAGTTTCGTAAACAGTAAATAACAGGGTGTTATAATTAATGACGTTTGCGCCACTGAACCGAGGCAAAAAGGCAGTCTGCTAGCTGTTCCCTTAATTCTAAGTAAAACCGCGGTTACTTTTCGCATGAGTGCATCTACTTGTGATTTTACCGAGCTGTGACTATCGGCAAAAGCCAGCTTCGTCGCTTCTGGAATGGCCGCGAAAATCACTCAGCCATCTCGTCATCTGCGTGCTCGTAAAAAATCAACGCTCTTGGCCCATGTTCACGCTACACCTGAAGCGGCACTAAAAACCTCTCCAAAAATGGTTCGGTCAAGGGCAATCGTGCAAGAATTCAGCTTCACCTGGGAACAGCGCAATCACTAAGGGTTTTGGAAAGGTAATGGCTGTACTCAACGATAGTTTCTCAGTAAAGGTTAAACGTATAGTCTGAGTTTGAATGCATTTAACAGTTATCCCACCGATAACTGTTTATTCTCACCTTCGTAATCGTTGCCGAACTTTTGGACATCTAACTTGCTTTGCAGCGAAAACGTCTGAACGCCGCAGCTCATGGCATCCAGTTTCCTTATAAGGCAAAAAAAAAAAACAAACAAACAAAAACCGAAAAAAAAAAAAAAGGGGTGCTCACCGGAAGCTTGTGTGCGACTGAAAATTTTAATAACCAGATAAAATCTTAAGAAAGCTGGCAAATTGAATCAGAGCAAAACTGAATTGGTGTCCTCAGACACGATGGGAAACTGTTTTGAACAGCAAAATGAAGCTAAAATTTGGATGTTTTTGCTTTATTTAATTAAAAGATTTTTTTTTTGTAGTGTTGTCGCATTTGAAGTTACTACTGTGGAGCAAACTGACAGGTAATTTCATAGATGAATTCAGGATAGGATAAATTCAAAGACGGGACGATTGTGTAGTCTGATATGTCAGCCGTCTCCTCCACCTAACCCACGAGGGGCGCGGGCTGTGGGTTAGGGGGAGGAGACGGCTGACATATCAGACTAATGATTTTGATACAGCAACGAAAGTGGCTGAGTTGGAATTCGTGGAACACTTACAGAGAACCTCTTTTCTGTAAAGGGGTAGACTCTTACTTCCCCAGAGTGTTAAAGACCAATTTTTCGGGTGACTAGCTACTCGAAAATTTTTACTTGAAGTAAATAAAAAAACAAACAAACAAAAAAACGTTGGACAGTGTTACTAAAATTTACTTCCATAGCTTTCATTTGATAGTCAGAACAACCCGGTACAGCACATTTTTGAAACAGTGCGAAATGAAGGCACTTCTTGGGCTGTACATTTTCATTTGAACGGTCACACCTGTCAAAATAACCAACTGTTGTACAGTATAATGAACAGCACTTTTTTTAGCCTTAGTTTGAATGGACGCAGTGTGGTAATCGTATTTTATCTACAGATTCAAAAGTTAGAACAACCTTCTACAGCCATATAGAATACCACTTACATTTTAATGACTTAAATGGTCACCCTTTGGTGTTTCATTCACATGCTCAAAAGTAGAACCACTTCAAAGCACAATGACAGAACTGAAGGAACTACTGCTCTTTCACATATGGTCAGCAACACATTGCGATTCACGCCGGATCATACGGATTTCATTCACTACAGACTCAAACGGTTACGACCACATTAGGTGACTGAAGGTTTGAATCAACGAAAGAAAGGGTTAACGGTAAATAAAGGAAGATATTTTAACAAAACGATTGGCTAATTCATTTTTATCACTTATGCATCATAGCCAAACGAGTACAGTACCAGGGTACCCCCCACAGGGAGCATTACCTGCTCCCAGTCGAATCGTGATCGCCGATCCCCCCGAGCGTGACTGCAGGTATTACTGCTGTTCGTGTGACAGCGAGCATAAATGGTACTCGCTAAAAGGGAAAGGTGAGAGCTCACAGAGGTTCCATTATGCCCTTAAGCTAGTTTACAGGTAGTGCAAAATTATTCTTGTCGTTTCCAATATTTCTCGTCTCCATAGACCGAGATCCTTTTGGTCTGTGCCAAGAAAACCGAATCCTGTAGGTACTTCATGTATTCCCGGGTTTATTCTATACAGGAGCTGTAATCGAGGACGGAGCTATCGTAAGCGTGGGATCCATGCAAACCCTTGGGTGTCCACAGCTATGAATTAAACATATACCTCATACTATATACCTATATATGTATCCGGACAAGGGATACTGAAAGGAAGAGCTTACAAATAATTATTTGTTGTTTTTAAAACTGAACTTCTACTAAAAGCCACGTCGAGTTCTTTCAACAAGTGAACCAAACTTTTCAAACCACTAATTAAGTTTATGCACATTGATATCTGAAATCCATCGAAATTAATTTCCCATGACTGAGTTTTCATTAGCTTTAAATTAATTGATATTTGATAACGACTTTAAAAGTTCATTCATGAAGAAAAAAAAGAAAAAAAAAAGAAAGAAAAATGGGGTCCCGTTCCGTTAAAAATGGCTTTTCCATTTTCCTATAGTAAATTTTCTTTCTTTTTTTACAGGAATTTTCTGGATTCTATTACTTCTTCTTATGTATTTGATCGGCGGAGCAATTGCTATCCCATTAGCTATCCTGTTGTTCCTGTGTGTCTTAATTCTTATCAACGAAGACCTTCAGGAGTCCCTACGCAGAGCAGGAAATCAGCAGTATATTTACTAACGACAAGGAAACTTTTCTCGAATACATCCTTTTCAATTTTTGCTGCTGTGAACACTTGAACTGGAGGCTTAAGTAATTTAATTTTTGCGCATTATTGTTCTTTACAGCAATTCAGTTATGTCCGTACAGTTGGCCCCGGTGAAAATTAGATGAAAGATAAAAGCACTGAAACATCATGTCCAACACATGAGCTGGAATATTTAAAGCCAAATATAACGTAATGTAATTTTAAGAGAAAAATAATTAACATTATGCCCAGCTTACCGCTTGGTACCGCTATCAATCTCTCACTCATCTGATTTATTTCCTGATGTGATTTAATTCCACATCAAGAACAATTCATTTGCAACAGCCTTGAAAGCGTCGGAGCGCTCTTACATCAAAAATTACCTCAGTATAAGAAGAAATAAATTTTGAAGTATTATGTGGCTGCATGAAAATGTCATAGTAATATATGGAATAAATACAATTTGCATACGGAGTGACCAGTGTGAAACTCTCATGTGCTGCCCAGATGAGTAACCCTGTAATATCCCGAAAATGTCAGATTTGCCTTTTATTAAGCGGGGTTCACGCTAGATGCATGCATGGTCCATTATAACTATTGATTAAACTGATTTCATGATCTTTTCTTTCACTTCTTAATTGGAACAAGTTGTGCTGCCAATGTCGGTCTAGTACCCTTCTAAATGGCATTTAGGTTGCACTCCCTTACAATCAATCTAGTTTCAGTTTTAAGTAATCTAGTTTAAAAAAAGTTTAAAAAGTTCAATCTACACACATTTGTTTCCACTATGAATTACTTGCGCTATATGAGGACACGATCGAAGGTAGCAAAAGGAAACGCACCATCACCCCAAACCAGATTTAGACACAAACACGGAGCGGATCTACCACGTACTAAGGTAGATCCGAACCGGATCTGCCTTCTTACGTGGATTGTTTGAATTGTAATCTAAGATTGGTTTGAACATGACTGAAAATCGATAGAATTTGCTTACGCAAAATCCTGGTTTAGATTGCAAAAAAAAACCTAGCTCGACTCTAAACTTAAGTTAATTTAGAGCATTGAAGTCACACTATGGTCATTTCCGCATGTTTTCTGCTCTTCCTTTGTCTTGCTGGAAGTTGTACTCCTTCACTCGTAGTTGCTTGGTAACACTGGCATGCATGCGAATACTGGTCAGTGCATGGAGAATTAGATTGGCAAAGAGGAATACTGAAGGTTGATGCAACACATCGGGTTTTGCCCTGTCTTTGTGCTGCTCGCATTTGTGTCTCACTCGCAGTTGCTAAGTGACATGATGCCCATGCATGCTTGTTAATTAGTTAGTCATTGAATTTTCCTGATTGGCTTATTAGAATAACCCCGAGTCCTTCACAACCGAGTATTTTAGGAATCGGGCACTTGCTAAGGACTCAAACAGAACTGAAAGTGTGAGAAGACAGAACTAATAAGAAGCTCAGTGAAAATGAGCAATGAAGATGATGCCGCGATTGCTGTTTGTGAAGAGCGCGCCAGGATTGGAGACCTTGAACTGGTGAAGAAAACCGTGATAGCTGCTACGGATGAGGGGTAGGCTAAGTTATTTATGTTGCTCCTTTTCTTGGCTGTTGATGTTTTAAACTCTCTTTTGGTAACTAATTTGTTAACAAGAGTGATTGAAGTGACAGAGTGAAGCGTTAGAACTTTAAATGTTTTCACTACCTACGTTTCGGAAGTTGACACTTCCGTAAACGATGATTATTTGCTCTAGAATGAAGCGGCCTATCAGCTTAATCTCAAATGGCAGACACAGAATGTAACGTTAACTTTGTGGAAAAGCACGTTGGAATAGGCAAAGGGGAATATATTTTGTACGAGCAAGACTTCAACGAAACGGGGTGTTTTAAACACGTCTCCCACTTTTTGTCGGTTTTAATTTTTATCGTACATGTTGAATGAAAAAAGGCGGAAATTGAATTTGCTTCCTCAATAAAAGTAAAGGAATGTTCACTTTTTTTGAAACACAGAACGAAATTTGCCGCTTGGCAGTTCACAAGTCCCAAAGACTTGGATATTTAGCTCGTTTTCCTTGCACAAAATATCAGCGCAGTCAGACTGCACGCGGATATGGATATTCTTTGCTTTTCATGATCCAATCCATAATTTGCCCATATACGTACTTTCATGTTCAAAGGGGTAAAGATCTGGTGCAAAGTTTCGTGTGAAGTGACACCTTTTCCTAAATTCAAATAAATAACAGGATGTTATAATTAAATGACGTTTGCAGCATTGAACCGAGACAAAAACGCAGACAGTTCGCCTTTCTCTTTATTCCAGGTAAAACCGCAGTTACTTCTCGCAAGAGTGCATCTACGTGCGGTTTAACTGGGCGCTGTGACTGCCAGCACGTGTTTTTCACGAAGTCTCTTTTTTACCTTTTTGTCCGCCTTTTTGAAAATTTACTTTTCTGGTCATGTTCACACTACACTTGGAGCGATAGATAGATCGAATTTCAAATGCTAATATATATCCCATGTTATATTTTTCAGTTGTGTGCTTAGCGACCTGGCCCCAGTTGTTCAAAAATTGGATAGCGCTATCCACCGGATAAATCACTATCCAGTGGATAAGTGTTAGGGAAACCAATTGCATTATCCACTGGATAGAGATTTATCCGGTGGATAGCGCTGTCCAACTTTTGAACAACTGGGACCTGGCTTTTGAGTGGAAGTGAAGCTAGAGTTGACTTTGTTTTAATAAAACCTTACCACTTTTTCTATGCAAATCATGTTTGTTCTCATGCTAAAAAGTTTCTGATCATAATCATTCATATGTGAAAGGAGGCAGGTTGGTAACAAAACGACTCAAAGGCCAGGGCACTAACATCCTTGGAGACCCAGGGGCAGCTAGTCGGGACGACGGGATTTTCATGGGCGAAAGTTTACAACAAGAGCGGGAGAGCCCTTGGGCACTTACTCTTACAGAACGAGTTCCAGAAGCGTTTGAAATCCCGCCTTCTGATTGGCCCAGAAAAATATTTTTCTGGCCAATCAGCGAAGAGGAACAGCCGGGTGACTCTCATGTCTTCTTACACGAGGTTGTTTTCCTCATCGAACGCCGTAGTAGCGTGGCCCGTTCAGTGAACGGGAACATTTTTGAGGAGAGCTTCAGAAAAAAAAATTAATAAATAATAAATAAACGAAGTCGACGAAATCGCAAACTATAACGTGGCCGCAAGAAAACAAACACTCACAGGGAATTTTTCCCGGCGGACTTATTGAAGGTATCGCAAATTTTTAGAGCTAGCGACTTTCCCTTTCTCCAATGTAACTAATTATTTCTCCTTCTTCGTTGATCTTCGTCTGAAACTTTCCATCTCTGATGCACGGGCCACGCAACTATGTTGATCGAGCGTGTCATGTCACGTACTAGCCTGTTCCAGGCTCCGAGATAGTGGGGAAAGCGTGAATCTTATTTTCGCGTTCCCTTTCTAATTTTCGTGCCGTCCCAACTATCTGAGAACCTGGAACAGGCTATGTCACGTACTAGAGAGAACTAGTTCTCTCTAGTACGGGACATGACGTCGCATCGACCGTTAAGCAGAAAATCGCCCAGATCGCCCCCAGAAGCTCGGAAAAGCAATAAAAACGCAGCAAACACATAACAGGTAATGTTTTTCAAACTGTATTTCCATTTTAATGCATTTTCAGCGGAAAATCGCCGATTATTTTTGATCGAATTTCAGTTCCATACAAACACTCATATTACGCTTTGGTTAACATGGGTTCCCACGCTCGAGCGACATAGTTGCGTGGCCCGTGCATCGGAGATTCCCGTGGAAAGTTTCAGACGTAGTTCAACAAACAAGGAGAAATAATTAGTAACATCGTTTACTCTAGTAGCTATTAGCCTCATGCAACACTTGAGAAAGGGGAAGTCGCTAGCTCTAAAAATTTGCGATACCTTCGATAAGTCCGCCGTGAAAAATCCCGGTGAGTGTTTGTTTTCTTGCGGCCACGTTATAGTTTGCGATTTCCTCGACTTATCGGGCCACGCTACTGCGGCGTTCGATGAGGAAAACAACCTCGTGTAGGAAGACACGAGAGTCGCCAGGCTGTTCCTCTTCGCTGATTGGCCAATCAGAAGGCGGGATTTCAAACGCTTCTGAAACTCGTTCGGTAGGAGCAAGTGCCCAGGGGCTCTCCCGCTCTTGTTGTAAACTTTCGCCCATGAAAATCCCGTCGTCCCGACTAGCTGCCCCTGGGTCTCCGAGGATGGGGCACTTTGCACACAACTGAAAAATGGGCTATAAGACATGGGAAAAACTCTCTCAAGTAGTGGACCAAAACGCTGGTTAAGCTATCCAATAAAGATCGTTCATTTTACTAACTACATTGAAAGCTGTATAAGAGAACTTGACCTTGGCAAATTATTAAAATGTGATTGTAAAGGTTGCCATCTTTGCAATTCTTAAAGGTGTAAACAGATTTTTTTAACTTGGTCTGTAACATGATTTATTGTTACCCTCGGCTACAATGTGTTTTATTCAAGTTTCCTTCTTTCTTCAGATTTAGGTAGTATCACCTGTTAGTACTCCGTGCGGAAATACCGTTGACACTACAGTATATATTAATATTTTTTAACTAAATTTATACAAGAGAGGATGAAGGGAGAGAGCGATCGAATCCCCCATATATGGGCCTATTCCGATGTAAATTATTTGAAATCTATATTTTATTCTGTGTCATACTTCGTGGTTATGACGTCATGTAATTTTAGATTGTTGACATGGGAACAACAGATAAAAATAACCTTCGCAGTATGGGTGCGAACTAATAATAAATTTCAAATAATTATCATGGGGCACGGGGATTCACTCTCTTACATCATCCTCTCTTGATATATACAGTATATATTTTTGACCTGCGATATCGAGTTACTCGGCGTATATTCTACGGTATACCACCTCAGGCTATTACATAGCTAGAACAGGCTCGCGTCCTTGGAGGCAAAGGGACGACTGTTTTGTTACGAGGCCGAATGATTTCAAATTCTGAGAAAGTTTTACTAGTCATGGTATGTATTTGTTTGTGTAAAATTTAAATACAGGTCTTCTTTTCATCTCTTTTTAGTGTTGTTGCATTTGAGATTAATACTGTGGGGAGAGTTGACAGGTAAAACAATGGTTTTATTGGTCTTGCAGAACTTAGTTCAACCAAAGGATAAAAATAGGCCACCCATCCGCTCGCTCAGGTGAAACCATTAACCCTTATACATTTTCAACAACTTTATTCACGATAGCCTGCGAGCAGGCTCTCCTTTGAGTTTTATGCGCGAGATGCGACACTCGAGCGGCGAAGCCGCGATGGCGTGGGGCGAGGTGGGCGGGCTGAGTTTGGTTAGTTTTGGTATATGTTTTTTTAGCATTAAATTATGGGACCATTCATATCTCCCAGGCTCTGTGACAGTCTTATTTGGTCTTTAAGTTTATTTTCCAGTTGATCAAAGAGGCTTGCCCTAAGAACAATACACAAGAGGGTCATTTTTAAAGATGTTCTGAATTTTTATCACTTTCTGTTTTATTTTATTTATCTTTTCTTCTGGATATGTATATACTAACTGTAAGATTGTAGATAGTTTCAATAGACGAAGAATCTATTGAATAAACCATTGTTATTATTATTATTATTATTATTATTATTATTATTATTATAAAACCCAAACGAGAGCCTGCTCGGCTATATTCAGAAGGTCATGATCTTCGTTTTATCATTCTACTGCAGATCGTCGCTGACGTAGAATTCTTAGGAAATGCATATAAAGAGTCTAGGTACTGCAAAGAGAAATTCTAATTTAAAAGCAAGTAGAGGAAGTTCCTTTAACAGAAAATATTCCAAATTTCTTTTCAGCGGCTCTACCCCGCAGGCAGCGTCACCGGCTCCCAGTCGAATCGTGATCGCTGATCCCCCAGAGCGTGACTGCGAGTATTACTGCTGCGCATGTGACAGTGACCATGAGTGGTACTCACTAAAAGGCAAAGGTAAGGGTTCCAGGGGCCTCATTATACCCTAGTTGACAGAGAGTGCTAAATTGTTGCTTCTTTTGTAATAATCATGCACGATTGTAACGAATTAAAAGGAAAAGGTAAAAGTTGCACTGCTCGAAAAGCTGCTATTGATAGCACGGTCGGCCGTAGTATTTCTGGCCGCAAAGGCTGTTATTCTGGTTTTCACTGGCGACGGAAGAGGAAGCACAAACATAAGGGCCAACATTAACAGAGTTAACGATTATTGGATCAAGGCAAAGACTATCTGTTCAATGTGACGACGTAGAAATCAGAATTGATGACCAAATTGTCGAGAGAGTTGATCATGCTAAATCTTTGGGTCTTATCATTGATGCTCATCTCTCTTGGTGTAAACACGTTGAAGAGATTTGCAAGAAAGTCTCTTCGGCTATAGGTGCCCTTAAACGAGTGCGGCCCTTTATATCGAAAGAAACTGCAATTCAAATTTATAACGCTTTAATTATACCACATTTTGATTACTGCAGCCCTGTCTGGGACTGTTTGAGTGGTTACTTGAGTGATAAGCTCCAAAACTTGCAGAATCGTGCAGCCAGAGTTATTATTAAATCACCCTTTGATACAAGCTCAAACCACCTTCTGTCCACCCTCGACTGGGAGAGGCTATTTCTTCGAAAAAGAAACAGAAAGCCTTGATGATGTTTAAAACTATGAATGGACTTGCCCTCTCAGCGTCACTCTGTTTATAACTTGAGAGACTCTGAGGGAAAGCTGACGCTACCCAAACCAAACACCAATTATTTGAAACGAAGCTTCTCTTACAGCGGGGCTATGTTATGGAATAACTTGCCCAAATGCCTAAAAATGCTGTATCTGTTAATAATTTTAAGCAAATTATTAAGAAGATAGCTGATATATCGGATTCCCACAAGGCAATCATGTAAAGCAGTTGTAATTAGTTTTAGTTATTTACTTAATTAAGCTTCATTAACTGATGATTTTCCGTGTTTAAATAAAGTTAAAAAAATACAAAGATATACGGAAATAAACTTAAAACAAAAACAATAAGTTAAATGACTGCGCCTGTTCCTGTTATGTTCACACGTTACTATTGTTTTCATTAGAAGGGTGACTTTGCTATGCTTACACCAGGCCTTACTTGCCAGAGTCTGTGCTGCCTCGTTTACTGTACTGTATTTCACATTTCACGTTTTATTCTGACAAGTCTTACAACCGATTTTTGTGAGGAGACCTAGGTCTTTGAAACATTATTCATGATTGTTTATGAGGAGAACGCAAAGACCACAGCTACTACATTGAACGAACAGTTGAGTTACCTTACTTAAATGCAGTAAACTTACAGCAAGTCTGGTGTCCAGTACTGCATTTTGCAGGAATTTGCTAATCTTTTTGCTATTTCCTTATTTTGCAGGAATTTGCTGGGTTTTATTGCTTCTTCTATTCTATCTGTTAATCGGAGTCATAATACTCCCAATTGCTCTTCCTGTGACTGTCTTGTGGTTTCTGTGCTGTTGTTTCGTGGACACTGATTGAATGTGAATTCGTTGAAAATTTCAAAGAAACATTTTTCTTTGTAGAGGAATACTGTAGTACGTGTTTGACGCTCATTTTAATGGAATAAAAAGTTAACCAACAGTTTCTGCTGATTCATGCTCCTCAGTCACTGAAAAATTTCAAGGTACCTTCTTTAATTTCGGGACTATTCCGTAATAGTATACTGGAGAAAGATGGTAATCTAGCTATCGTGCCAACATGCGTTGCTTAATCTACATGATCATTGTGTATAAGGGAGTAACCTCGTCCCCAGGCTCTTCTGGTCATAGCAGGTCAAGTGTCTCCAACAATATTGGAGATATTAGTTCAACACGGCCGAAGGCTCGTTTTCGACGTATTGACGATTGTTTTCGAGTTCACGTGACCTGCCAAGTGCCAAGGTCATCTCTCCCTGCCACTTTGAATAGCAAGGAGACCTTAGAGATTAAGTTGTGCTAGGGAACAATTAATTCGCAGTAGTCTATCCACTTTCTTTTTGTAGTAATCAATGAACTTTCGGATCAAACCTTTTTTCCCCCTTTATTAGCTAAATTATCTACTTAAAGATTTGTTTGTGTATTTATGCTGTGTAAATTGCATTAAATTAAAAACTGTAAACTGATAATTACACTAATTTTTGTTGGCTACGAGTTTTAACGTGTTGATGGTATAAGTGTAACAGCAAGTATATGCCTCAGATGCTTGCGGTTATAAGTTTAGGAGAGCAGAATTCCTGCGTTTTACACCCTCGCTCTTGACTACTAACTTTCCCAGGCAAACGAAGTCCTCCAGTTGAAGTAATCTTTTCGATTTCTGCTCCAAAAGTTTGAACGTCAAAAGTGCAAATCTTTTTTAATGGCAAAAGTATTTTATTTGATTACAAACGGCGCAATTTTCTGTTAAGAGATTCAAAACCCCGATAGTTTGCAAACCAAACCACTTGGACTAAATTGAACAAACTTCAAACCTAGTTTTCCCTGGACTAGGTGGCGGGTGGAGTATTCCTTGATGTTATATCATTGTATGTACTCCACTAGACAATGTTCTCGGCCAATGAACGCGCTAGAATTCTGACAGGATAGGCAGATAGATACTCGGAAAGGATAGGCAGATAGATACTCAGAGAAAATAGACCAGTCAGTCTTTCGAGTTCTCACAGCCAATGACGTTAGGACTTTTTTAACCAATTATCGTTAAACCATGAACTTATTATACACGATTCACTTTCCACTGCAACCGCTCATGTTATCGAAACGTCAGGCGATGTCAACAACAACAGATCTTTCCAGCACTACTTTCAGCTTTATCTCAAAATCTAATTCAAATTAGATTTAGTTTTTTGATAACTCGATTTTCCACCCTTGATCAATTCCCATGAGGGGAAGCTTTCCATCTGACCGAAGAAAGCGAAACGGTTTCGAAAGGATCGAAAGCGAATTTTCTTTGTTTTGCATTATGCAGATGCACGGGATCCATTTAGCCGAAACAACTGAAAGTTCCTTTGTAAAATAGAACTGAAAGTTAGAATAAGAAAACATTATTAGAGCTCCAAGCTCTACAGAGTTGCCAAGGAGAAGTACAAGCCAATATAAGAGTATATAAGCTGTTACCTGAAAATGAGCAGTGGATCGGACAAGAAGCCGCAATTGCTGTTCGAGAAGAGCGCGCTTGGATCGGAGGTGTTGAAGTGGCAAAGAAAACAATAATAGCTGCCACGGACGAAGGGTGAGCTTGAGTTATTTATTTTAAGTTGTTCCTTTAATTTATTTCTTCTATCGTAAAGCATTGTTTTCAGAATAGGGACACCGAAGGGAAAGAGATCTCTGTGAGGCAAGGGTTCAGATTTACTTTATTAATTTTATTTTAGTCAATCATCTATTAACCTACTGATATAATTGTACAATAATTCGCTAGAGTTAACTCTGTCCTCGATAATTCTACCACTTGTGGTAACGATAGCTTAAGTTGTGTATTCGGTTTGATTGCTTTATTGTGTTTCGACTTGAATTACTATCATATTGTAAACTCTGGAAACTATTTTTACAAACTTAAAAAGTAAAACATCCGTTTTGGTTAACTTTAAAACCAGGTGTAGCGATAATAGCCTTTCAAACAACTGAACCCAGCCTTGTTTGTTCTTAACGCATGTAGCGTAAGATTCACACTTGTTGAATTTTGAAAAGGAGGAAGCGACGCAAAGTGCTTGAATGTGGTCTGCGACTTGTCTAATTCAACACAGTTTTGATACCAAAAATCGAGTCCAAATTGCAAAGTTTAATTACTACAACTTCCAAACCCTCGCTTTTAATGCTAAGTTGAAGTTCAATTTGAGATTTTGCATTGACAAGATTCAACCTGGATTAAACGGGTCGGACTGATTGGTGTATTTTATACTTTTACATATTTTCTGATGTTGCGGTGTCAATCAAACATCACATGCCAATTTTAGGGCATAGGAAGCGAAATTTGTCTTTATGCCTTCATAATATGTACCTTTTGAAATATACGATTCCAAAGTTTGAGCGGCTAAGAGTCTAAATTGGCGATTTTACAAGCGTTGAAAGTTGGCCTATTTCGCCCTAAAAAATGGTCAGAGGCCTGGGTCGAGTTTCTTGCGAAATATAAAACTTTCACTTTCATCCTGTTTCATTCAAGTCTGAAAAAAATACGCTATTATGAGATATTCTTGTCTATCTGCCTTATAATTCTAAGCTGCAAACTTGAAAAGACCCAATGTAATATCAATTTAAGGACGAAATTACAGCCACATATAACGAAATATGAATCAATTGTGCGTCAGAAAAGTTTCAGTTCTGAAGGTAAAGTCACGCTCCCTCCTTCGCCAGAGAAACTTGTTGTAACGATAAAGATTTAATCCTTCGTGTCTACAGTGACAAGGGGGATCAACGGGACAAAGTATCTGTGAAGGAAAGTTAGAAATGTTAAGTTTTGAGATATGAACATGAATTGTTAATTTTTCTCTTCTTCTTTTTTTCAAAAGTTTATCGGTATATAAGTGAAGTTTGGCACCTTATGTAACTAGGTTATAGTTCTTTAGGTTTTTTGTACTTTTCAGATGCACGTACGTAATTAGAACGAGCTTTTCAGCTCATTTTAGCAGGGTCTGGATGAAAATTACCTTGTGTAATTCTAGTTTACCCTGTCTAAATAAAGTGCTGTTGTTGTTGTTGTTATAGAATTGAATTAATTACCTCAAAAACTGGTTGGTGTAAGACAAACATAGAATTTCGATGTGCTTGTCTTAAGCCAACTCAACTTCAGTAATAAGAATCGTTTTCTTTGGGAACCGTTGTTGATTTTTTTTACGTTTTGAGTATAGTTAGAGCTGGTCCCTGAAGAGGACAAACAAGGATTGGCAAAAATCAATGTGTCCTCCATATATTAAAAAAATATGATAATGTAATATTTTGCATAACATTTAAAAACGATTTTTTTTTTTTAGTGTGATTGCCTTTGAGATTAATACTGTGGAGACAATTGACAGGTAAATCGGGATTTTATTGTTTTGATATACATTGGAAACCCTCCTAACGCCGGGGCACTATGTAACGTTATTGCAATTACTTTGTTTTAGACCAAACTAAAGCTCAGGTAGTAAATTCTAATAGTTAACTGCCTCCTTTAATCCGCACTCCCCGTTAATTTGGTCAGATTTCCCTGGACTTTTGGTGGCCAAATTATTGGATAAACGGAGTTCTACTGCGGCTTGGCGCCGTGGACTTGGCGGGGCAGGGGAGTAGTGGCTAGTGTGTTGCATTTTCCAAAAGGATTTTCGATTGCAAGAGCGGACCGGGGTTGTTTCAAGGTTGCTCTCTGCATTTTTTGTTGTTTCCTTTGACAAGAAACCGTACTCTCTACCCACGTGAATAAATGAGTAGCGGCGGTGAAAAATGCGGGGAGGGGGGGGGGGGGTAGGGTGACACTGCAAAACGTGCACACCATGTAGGGGTTTTCAATCAGCCAGGTGTAAAATCTTTCATGTCACAACAAGTTAGTGTTGAACTATAAGTAACGTTATTGCAGTTACTTTCTTTTAGACCAAACTAAATCCAAGGTAGTAAATTCTAATAGTTAACTGCCCCCTTTAATCCGCACTTCCCGTTAATGTGGTCAGATTTCCCTGGACTTCTGGTGGTCAAATTATTGGATAAACGGAGTTTTACTGCGGCTTGGCGCCGTGGACTTGGGGCAGGGGAGTAGTGGCTAGTGTGTCGCACTTTTCAAAAGGATTTTCAATTGCAACATCGGTGGGTGGCTGTTCCAAGGTTGCTCTCTGCGTTTTTTGTTATTTCCTTAGACAAGAAACCGTACTCTCTACCCACGTGAATAAATGAGTAGCAGCGATGAAAAATGCGGGGGGTGACACTGCAAAACTTGCACACCATGCAGGGGTTTCAATCAGTCAGGTGTAAAATCTTTCATGTCGCAACAAGTTTAACTCCCAAAAAATTAGCGGGGGGAAGTTAACCTTGTCCTGGGAACAACGAAACTCTTCTTCACTTTCCTCGAAATGAAACAAGAATTGAGGCAAAAGCCAACTTGAAATTCCCTCTTCTATTTAGATATTATTTTTCGCTAAAGGGAAACTTGATCTGGAGAAGGGGCTCCCCAGGGTAGCCACGATTTTCTCGGAAGCGATGTGAAAAAAAAAAATCAACCTTGGGATATGGAAAGGACAATAGAAATTACGCTAATAGAGAACTTGCAACTGTGGAGATTATAAATCTAAAGTAAAAACAAAGTGGATAAAGATGTTTTAGATAGATAAATTACTAATCACTATATTTTCAGTGGTTATGGCAATAATAACCCAAGGGCGGCGTTACCCAGTTACCCTCAACGGGCAGCGTTACCAGCTCCCAATCAAGTCGTGATCGCCGATCCACCACAACGTGACTGCAAGTATTACTGTTGTGCGTGCGACAATACGTACCAGTTGTACGATTTAAGAGGAAAAGGTAGGACCTTGCATCATTATTTCTCCGATACGTAGAAAAATAAATTAGGCTACGGCACACATTGCCGACTTGAGATTTGTTTGATAGCATGATGAAAGCATAACCCTCTTTCAACTACAATACGTCATTTCCCTGATCCGTTTTCAAACCTGGCCCCGGTTTCCCTTCGCAGATGTGTTGTGCCGAAGGAAATCGCACTTTATTATTTCAAAGATTTTTTTCGCTTACTTCTCTTTCTTTCTTTACTGTTTGACGATGGAAAGAATAACATTACTACATTGCAAGGAAAATAAGGGAAGTTACTTAGCTTGGGGGAGTGAGACCTTCCCTATAAAAGTGGCGGGGGTGATCGTCTCGTACCTAGCAAAATAAACATATATCAGCACATATACTTATTTATCACACTTTCTTTCTTATCTTTTGCTGTAATTATTAATGAATTTAGAAATAACATTTTTCTCATTTTTTTTCAGGCATTTGCTGGATTTTATTACTTCTTCTCCTCTATTTAATCGTAGGAGTCGTTGTACTCCCGTTTGCTGTCGTATTTTGGTTGGTCCGGTGTCTTACTTGTAACAATGACTAATTAAATTAGGTGTTGACCAACTCCTTGTGCTTTTGCATGGTTAAAACACATGGAACAAGAGAATTCTGAACCTAATTTTTACATTCACGCTTACGTCTTAATATACCACGTTTTAACTCTAAAAAGCGTATTGGGACTATGATATGACGAGTTACATGACTCATATCAACTGGGTTGCTGTAGATATGTCTTTATTACCTAGTACTCATCTCTATAAGCGATGTTAACTCAGGTTGATAGAGGAAATGCATGTAACAGCTTCCAGAGCTGGAAAACGCGTGCGAGCAATATTGTAAAGAAACTAGTTTTAGTTTAACGGATTGCCTTTATCCTCACCCTCGAGGCTTGGTGGACAACCTTTAATATGAGAATTATGTTTTTTGCATGTGAATTGGAATGCATCTTCATATGAAAAGCTGTGCACCAATTTGAATTAAGGTTCGCTTTGTAGAAGAGGGCAAAGGCATTTCTGATAAGGCGTGTTGGTTTAGGAAGTGGCGCCAGTCTTTAAACCAAAGCACTTGAAAACGAAAGCAATTACTTTCGACCATCAATCTAGAACAGCACAATAATTTTAATTAAAATAAGTTACCGAGAAAATTGCAAAAAATAATGAATGCCAGCGCTCCAAAAAAGCAACAAGACTTAACGTAAAACTGAAAGCAAAGGGGAAATACTTTCGCCCCTTAATTGAAAACCTTTTCAATTTTGCTCGAAATAACTCACCGGGAATCTTACAACTTACGCAACTGGAGATTGACCCAGCAAGACAATGAAAACAACACTGGAAATATTTGGGTAATTTAGATTCTTTTTTAAGTTGTAAATGCGCTTGCGCAATGAACGACTTATGGCAGTTGGTGGGAGAGTTGTCACTCACTCCTCATGTTGTAAATGGAAAATGCAAATTAAAATACTGCATACAAAACGCGGACTCACGTTTGGTTGGTGAGCAGATTTTATTTAAATGGTTGTCGTGTCCTTTACATGTGAATTTACTAGGCTTCCTTTCACTAAAAAGAAACTTTGTTGAAAGGCGCTCAAGACTCCTGCTCCGCCGCGGTTTTTCTTGTTGCTTTTTTTTTTTTAAAAAAGGAAATCCTTTCCGGAGAAGGTGATTGTTTTTGAAATCTTGTTCGCGAAATTTGAATTCTTTTAACGTGTTTAATTTCCCAGTACACCACCGAATGATGGAAGAGAAGCCGTTTTCAAGGTGGTTAAAGTCGGTGGGTCTAGCGTGTCCCAAAACAAGATACCCTGTTACTATCCACCCAGATTCAAAAGTGAGTATTGGCGGGCCGTAATTAAGTCAAGACGCCAATCTCTTTTATGTTCAAGACTGTTGTTGCATAGCCACGCAGTCATCTTGCCAGTTTCAGCTTTCGGTCGGATAAAATCATAATAAGATGAGCTGCTGTCAATTTCTCTCTAGTTCAGCTCATTTTAGTTGCAAACTAACAGCTAAATTGTAAAATTTAAAACATTTTTGTTCCCGAATCACTTCCAGACTTCCAGACCCCGTTTTCAGGGTCATTCGTCCTGGGAAGATTGTAACAATTCTGTGTTCACTCAGGGCACGATTCCACTCTCTCTCCTCCCCCAATATAGTTGACAATAAATCGGCCTCCTCGAAAAGAAACGTACAGAAGAGAGTGGACTGAGAACAGGTTTCCACAGCTACGTATGACTGATGTCACAGCGAATAAATTGAGCACCAAGCCGTGCGGAAGTGCCTGGATAAAGATAGTAGCGAGTGGTTCAGATAACAAGAAGTAAGGTGAAAATGAGCAGTGGACAAGACGCCGTGATCGCTGTTCGAGAAGAGCGTGCCAGGATTGGAGGCATTGAAGCGGTGAAGAAAACAGTGATAGGTGCTACGGATGCAAAAAACACAAACCGCCTACAAACCATCGTTCAGAGGTAGTGTGTCTGGCCGCCATTGCAACTTTTTCAACACAAGGGATAGCTGCCTTTGATCTGAGGTACCCGCCAAACGTTTCAGAGTAACAATAATGTCGTTTATGTACATAGCTCCTTTAGTTTCCTTCACAGGAATCTCACACAAACGTGTTTTAAGTGAAATATCGATCTCAATATCAACTAAATGATCGAACATTATCCGACTTAAAAGTCTGGCGGCGGGGCACAAAAATAAGGGCATGCGGAAAAGCCTAGAGGAAAATACCCAACTCTTCTTCTTGCTATTCCTTCTGCAGTTTTTCACACTTATGTTATCGTCATTTTTCAGGAATTTGCTGGGTACTTCTGCTGATCTAGCTGCTCGTCAGAGTTATTTTGCTCCCATTTGCTATCTTGGTCTGCTTGTGTTCGTGTTTCACTAGCAACAACGACTAAGATGTGCTGTATATCAAGACTGCGTGGTTTATAACAATGCACAATTTTGTTTTAGAAAAATTGACTGAAGGCCAGTTCACAGGCCTTCACACGATACACAGATTAAATAAATTACATCGAGTATCTACCCCTGAAATGATGCAGAAAGAGAAACACTTCTTCAATACCGCGCAATAGCCCAACAATTTTTCCTCCATTTTGGAATAATATAGTATTATCGAACTTTGCTATAATGTAGTAATGTTGCCACATTTGTGAACTTCAAATGTTAACATTTATTAGACAGCAATGGAAAATGTTTACCTCGTGTTTAGAGTCCTTGTCCCCAGACTCTTCTCCTGATTTTACACAATTTAAAGGTGGATCACAAACCAAGATGGTCCATTCGATGTCTGTACGTAGCGACATGGAAGCAGTTATCGCTTTATAAAGGTTGCGTGAGGGCACACGCACCCAATAGCTTCCTAATCGTTTACTAAGAGTCTCGGGATTCTGACTCCGACTTATGTCGCTCTGTGAATGGACAACGCTTTTGAGATGATTAAGCCGGAACGCCTAATGCACTAAGTAAACGTTCAATATAATACATGATTTTTATCATATCAACCAGCTTAGCTGGTTAAATTATTGCATTAATTAAACAGGTGCATGAGTATAAAAGTAGAGTAGTTTTCCATAGCCACGTATGACTGACGTCAAAGCGAATAAATTGTCACCACCAAGCCGTGCAGAACTGCCTGGTTAGTAGCGAGTGGTTCAGGTAACAAGAAGAAGGTGAAAATGAGCAGTGGACAAGACGCCGTGATAGCTGTTCAGGAAGAGCGTGCCAGGATTGGAGGCATTGAAGCGGTGAAGAAAACAGAGATAGCTGCTACGGATGAAGGGTTAGGCTGAGCTATATGTTGCTTCTTTGCTCTTTCCTCCCTGTTGTTGTTTCTAATTCTGTTTTCAGAACAGCATATACACCAAATGGAGAGTGTTATTTGAATACTGGAGGTATAAGGTATAGATTTGTATATATTCATGCGTATCTCTGGGACCAAAGCAACTGCTGGTAATCACTGCGACACGAAGCAAGTGTCTATAGGGGGAAGTTAAATAAGAAGTTAGTCAAAAACTCTAAATTTTCTCGAAATGATACTTTTTCGTGTGCTTATCTCTGCCCAGAAATGTTTTTTGCCGTAAATACAGGTTGCTTAGCAGCCAGAAAGGCTAAATGATTTGAAAGAAGATTCATACAACTCTGCATAACTCAAAATTCGGAGCTATTCTGCGAAAGGCGGAAGTGATACAAGGCGCTTGGACGCAGTCTGTGACTGAGGTGACGCTTTCCCTTTACGTCACACATCCAAAAAAAAAAATTGCGAGCCTTAAACACAGCTATCAACCGATTATTGTTTTGCAAAAAGTGTTTTTAAAGGGATAAAAACGGGGAAAGTTGACTCTGTTTTCTTAAAAGGAGTAAGTTGCACTTTGGTAGTTGTGAAACTCAGCGTGAAATTCCACCCCTGAGTAAACTTTGGATAGTTTGACATCAGGATTTGACGTATATTGAACTGTTTGACATACATTGAACTTTCTCTGACAGTTTACTTATCAGATTTGGAACCCAAAAATGCCAGCTTGGTACTGAACTAAAAAAAGGCATTTCCTTGATTTACCTTGTCATGAAAACATCACAGGCTAAATTTAGGAGGCAGGGAATTTATTCAAATTTTTGTCAACTTTAACACTTTGTTCCACTTAGTGACGTCTACACCACTTAACTGCAACAGACAAACAAGGAAGAAGCTTCCGCTTTCGACTCCGGGTTTAATCACGCATCGCGGACACGCTGATGACTAATTAAGCGGGGGCCCCCTAGAAAGCTTGATCAACAACCACAACAACAACAACGAAAAGGCTTTAAAAAACCTGCAAAGCCGGAATTTACTTGAACAAAGGTCTATTAATTATTTATCAGAGAAGAGAACAAAACTTGGTTAAACCTTATTTTAACGTTATTTGTACAGAATGATTTTGTGTGTTATATTTAGTGTGTAGAGGTATTTTACAGCTCTCACTTTTTTAGGATTAGATTTTCGTATTATCTTTGAAACTTCTTGTAATGTGCATTTGATCATATTGTACAGTATAATTTGCGCATAACAAGTGACACATTATTATTATTGCTGTTATTATTATTATTATTATTAATGATAACAATATTATCATCATCATCAAAAATCTTTTCTGTTTTCAGCGTGATCGCCTTTGAGATTAATACTTTGGAGGCAGACGGCAGGTAAAATTGTTTTTTTTTGGCTTAGTAACTTTTAAAAAATTGCCATTATAAAGTGTTCGCAACTTGAAAAATAACATTGGAATAAAGGACAGCAGAGCTATTATGCTTGGTGAGAAGTTGTACCAAGTGAAAATCTTAAGTCAAGAGAAGAAAGATATTTTAACTACAGAAATTCTACATCATTTTATTTCAGTGGTTATGGCAACAATAACCCAATGGCAGCATTACCCAGCCAGCCGCAGCAGACAGCACTACCGCCTCCCACTCGAATCGTGATCGCTGATCCTCCTGAGCGGGACTGCAGCGATTATTGTTGTGCTCGCGACGGTGGGTACGAGTGGTACGAATTAAAAGGAAAAGGTAAGAACGTGTACTACAAAGAAAACAACAATAACAAAAACAAAACAAAAAACCTACGCATTTGAGACCATATTCAAAGGTGGTGTCCCGGGTGGTGTGTATGAACGCCATTACACTCCAGTTCTTTCTGGATGTACTCATTTTTGCATTTCTCATCTTGGTCTCCACTTTTTCCTGAGTGTCACGACATAGCTCCCAGTCCACTGGTAACCCGGTTTGACGAGCGCGTTTATCTATTACTTATAGTCTTCCATGTACTTAGTATGCTAATTAAGTCTGAAAAACCCGCTGGGAGTATTTAATAAAAATTACTATTATTATTACAACTTTTTTAAAGCCAAGAGGTAGTCGCTTTTGATTTAGGTACCCGCCAAACGTTCCAGCGTAAAAAGATGTCGTTAGTCTAACACAGCACCTTTCAGTTGCCTTCAAAAGAATCTCATGCAAACGTGTTTTAAGTGAAACATCCATCTTAATATCGACTGGATCATCCAAACGTTATCCGGCTTTATTGTTAACTTGAATAGCTGTCGGTATACCGATCTTTTCTCCTTGTTAGTCCTCCTGCGGTTTTTCAACCTCGTTCCGAGGGCTTTCCCTTTTTGAAACTTTTAAAATTTTAAAATTTTAAAAATTTGACGCCGCGTCAAATTTTAAAAAAGGGAAAAGCCCTGGGAACGAGGTTGGTGGTTTTTCACACTTGTGTTACCGTTATTTTTCAGGAATTTGCTGGGTTCTTCTACTTCTCCTGTTCTATCTGGTCGCCGGAGTTATTTTGCTGCCATTTGTTATCTTGTGCGGCGTGTGTGCGTGTCTCACAGTATCAGTTGACATCAACTAATGCACAATTCTTATAATGCACAATTTTATTGAGAAAATTTCACTGAAAGCCGGTTCACACGATGCGCAGCTTAAGTGAATTACACTGAGTATCCACACCTGAAATTGTAGCGCACAAACTTTTCCTAGTATTTTCGAACTTTGCTAAAAGGTAGTGATGTTATCACGTTTGTGGACTTCAGGGTTATCATTTGTTAGGGAAGGTTTTACTTGTGTTTCGAGAAATATATAAATTTGGATACTTATCGATAGAATTTTTAGCCGTACAATAATCATATGCACAATAGTTTGTTTTGATGAAAAGAATATTTAATCAGGTACCACATGTGATTGTGTAGGCGCTGGTAGTCGCCGTATTTCGCCTTGATTTGGTCTCAGCGAATAAGTATAGTTAATCGCATCATTTGGTTAGTCTAGAAACAACAGCCAGTTAATATTTAGCCTTTTTATCCGATACATTTTGCTTGTTTATTGAGTATTCTTACTAAATCCACATGAGAATTCTAAACAAAAGATTTCGGTTAATGTGTTCAATCTGTCAACTACAATGTATTCATAACTGTGTACGTGTACATTTGTACTTTAGACATCACGCTAACCTTAGGACTCGCTTAATCAAGGAGTCAGCAGTTCTTTTGTTTTGACACTGTTCCATGAGTAAAGTTCGCAATTCTGTTGTCATACGGAAAACTACTGCCCTATAAGGGACCCTTAACAATACGGTGCACGTGAAATTAAGTTATGTTAAATAACTTTTCTGTTTATAACGTGTGTTATTCCACCACTGTACTTTTTCGAACAAAAGAAATCACTTAGTCATTGTAATCTTGTAGGTATATAAGTAGGTATCTTGTGCATTGTAAGAGGGCCTAGATGGCGTTTACTGTTAGGTGTTATTCGCCATATATTTTTTACTGTTAAGTGTTATACAGCCCGAACTTTTACTGTTATATATGGTTACATCAGAAGTTACATCAAGCGTGCAGATGTGCATCTCGCCTACAAGTCGGTTAGAATCTCAGAGGACAGAATAAACTCATGCTGGTTTGACGACTGATGTTGTCTTGTGCTCGACGAGTTTCAGTTAGCTAGATCCCGTGAAGTTAGTAAGGAGCTCCTTTCCGCAAGCGAGCGAGTTGCTTAGAGTTAATTTCCCCCGTCGTTGTTGCTCAAGTTCCCGAGAAGTTCCTTATAGCCTTCAGTTCCCTTGATGCGTTCAACTAGGAAAAAACCTTCTGTCGCATTGCCTCGTGTTTGGAGTCCTTGCCCTCAGGCTCTTGTCCTGATTTTACAAAAGGCGGATCACAAACCAAGATGGTCTATTCGATGTCCGGACACAGTTATCGCTTTACAAAGGTTGCGCGAGGCCACAGGCACCCAATGGCTTCCTAATCGGGATTAGGACTGCGAGTTATTTTTAAATTCGACCATGCATTCTTACATCGTTTCTTGAAATGTGTTAAGTATGGTCATTCCCAAAAGTGTTTATCCGTCAGCGGAAAAAGCATAGGGCGTCTGATATGTCATAAATTTCAGTTTTCGGTGTAAATACTCCAATTGCTTGCGGCTTCCACTATGCAGTGCCACATGCCCAGCTTTTTTAATTGGATTTTTCCTTCTCAGGATTGAATTTTTAGTTGCAATATAGATACTATGTCGCTTTGTGAATAGACAACGCTTTTGAGACAATTACGCCGAAACGTCTAATGCATACACGGCCAGGTAAACTTCAAGTAAGATCCTTAACTTTTCTACAATAGACTGGTATAGAATTATATAATCATTTGACTAAACCTACTCTTAGAAAAAGTGGAGTTTTTCTTTCCTATATTTGGGGAGCAAGGATGGCGCAGTCAGTAAGAACACTCGACTGGACTCGGTTTGAGTCCCGAACTCAGCATCATACATGGGCTGTTTATTTCTGATTCTCTACCTGATGCGTCCCAAGACCCGGACACACGGCACGACTCGCAAACCTTGTGCCAGAGCTCTTGTCGTCGATCACAAACCAAGATGGTGACCAATGGGGTGTCTTATTTTTTTTATAGCACTCGGCATGGACTGGGAAGCAGTCTGAACAAGGTAAAGATCCCTCGCTGTCTACGAAACGCTGATCCAATCAAGTCAAGGGGGATCCTGAGTAACTTTCGTCGATGCCTCTCAGCAAGCATATGGTGCTGCCGTTTATATGCGATGTGAATACGAAAATGAGTCTGTCACAAGTCGCGTGATTGCAGCCAAGAGTAAAGTGGTGCCGCTGAACCCGATAACAGTCCCACGACTGGAGCTCATAGCGCAATCCTAGGCCTACGGTTAACACAGTCCTTGCTAAAAGTCCTCGAAGTACCGATGCGGAGCGTAACCTTTTATTCCAGCAGCACAGATGTCTAATGGTGGATCCCAGGGCGCGGCAAAGACTTCCGACCTTTCGTAGCTCATCGAATTGGTGAGATACAGATGTTTTCCGAGCCGTCGCAGTGGCAGCATGTCTCTACGGAGGAAAACCCAGCAGATTTGTGTACGAGAGGAGCCACTCCTTCAGAGCTAGCTGAGTGCTCGTTGCGGTGGAACGGCCCTGATGGTTGACAAGAGAATTCAGTCAGTGGTCCAAGATGCAAATGCAAAACAGGTCTAGAGAGATCCCAGAAATGAAGACGTCAAAGAAGAAGGGACACTGAGCAAGTGATTGCGCAACCCTTCCTCAGAGGCAATTTCCTAAAGAGCAGACCGTCATGCTAGAAGAATGGAGGCTTGACCCAAAGCGTTTCTCCAGTTGGACACGCCTGGTTCAGATTCAAGAGCGCAAGAGTGCAAGAGTGAGAAGAATGGCGTACAATATGCGAAGCAAGGACAACAGGAAAACAGGCAGGGAGTTACTACCCGAAGAAATAAAGGAAGTTGAAGAGGAAATTGTGCGTTTAGCTCAACTTGAAGCATTCCGCGACGAAATATTTGGCTTTGAGCGCAGGAAAGCCGATACCAAGTAAAAGTCAACTTACCAAGCTATGTCCTAAGCTGGATGAAGAAGGTTGCATTCGCTCTGATGGTCGATTACGTTTCGCCGAATTTCTGCCGTATGACGCACGATACCCGCTGATTTCACCGAGAGGCCTCTTGCAATGAAAATACAAAGTGAAATTCTGGTAAATTACAAATGGCGTCATGTTCAAATGCAACAAAGCGCTCAGTATGTGTTCAACAAGAAAAATGTTTGGTACGAATACGGCAACTTGCCTCGTAAAAATCAACGTAAACTTTTCAAACGTTCCTTGTTACATTGTTTTGCTTATACTCTTTCGAGTTAATTTAAGGTATCTACAAATAACGTACCGTAACTTCCTTCGCGAGTCTTCCCAGACAGTATTATTTCCAATCAGTTTAGGACATGTCGGCACTTTAACTGCTTCCTTCGAAACGTCCATAAAAATAAATCTTAAATGTATTAAGGAATGTTTTTGGGAAAAATTTTAAACCTTGGTTTTTGGTTTACTGAAATCAAACGAGCGACGATAAACCGAAACTTCACAGCGGGTGCGAGCCGGATAGATTGCAGATCAACACATTGGTGTGTCACGCAACGCCTGATCGTACATTCGTGACGGATTTTGCCTATCCGGTTTCTCGTGACCAGATAATTCGCATTCGCTTTTTCTGCAAAAATGAAGTAAAGTGAACATAACTTCCTTGTACATAAGCCTAGAACAAAAGAAAGTTATTTCATGAGACGCGAACAGACTATGAGTATGAGGTGTTTCGCTCGTGAAAGAAGGGGGGGGGGTGGGGTTGGGTGGGGGAGAGGTGAGGCTGTCAATGTCTTTCACACTGCAATGTTTTCAAGCTTGCTGACTTGCTGAACGTGTAGGCACAGGATTTATTAAATCCACGGACCGTTTCATGGCGAAACAACGGGGAACGCCAAACGTTGAGGCATTGTTGGAACGGGTATCCGTAGTTGAATTTCCTCGGCCTTATTACAATAAGTAGTAGGCTATGCACAGTGGTAAGCCTCGGCTTAAGCTGCAGAGTCGGTATCATCATTATCACGCTCTTTCCCTGCTTTTTCCACTCAGCGTTTCTTAGCTGGCAGACGACCAAAGAAGCCGGTGATCTGTTGTGCACTGAACCCTCGTCGGGTTGAAATCGACGCGCCCTGATTGGTCTCTCAATGACGTCGTAAGGATTACATTTATGTCCAGTTTCCCCTCTTTTTTGAAACTGCTCCGTTAGATTTTTTTCTGCTTGCCAGTGAATCACGTCTCCTTTCTGATACCGTGTGGCACTGGATTTTTGCGTTAGTTTAATTTTGCGGATTGGTGATTTTTTGTGTTTTGCGGGAACTAATTTTTGCAATTTGAAAAAACTGGTTTTCCTTGCTGGGAATTAATTTTTGCGATTTTCTGGAAGTCGCGTTCAAATGGAACTAATAACTTTTTCGTTTATTGGAGTAAAGGCCCACTAAAAGGAATCGAAATACAAATAAAACAACACGGGAATGTCACTCTGTTACGCTACAATGGATCGAAAATAACTAGGGTACCACTTGATGTATTATCCACCAAGTTATTTGTGGCATTTTCTCCTTCAAATCAGTATTTTTGTATATAATTTCCACAGTGGAGTAAATTTTTGCGGATAAAAAATTTGCGCATATTTTATTTCGTCGGAACTTATTTTTGCGGATCGTGAAAAAACCGCAAAAAATCGCAAAAATTAGAACCCGCAAAAATTTAGTGCCACACGGTAGTCTTCAAGGCCCAACCCTTTGTAGGTGGAGGTTATCCATCACTAGCCTGCAGGTTACTCTGAAGAGTATGAATTCATTCGTAAACCTCCGTCAACTTACAAGCGTACAATCTCGTTGCTTTATCATACAGAGTTTCCTCTTACAGTGCTATTTTATGTGTTATTGTATCGCGGTATGCCTACAGGCAGGTAAAATGGCCGTACGCTGTCACGCTTCTTTCTTCAGAGCAGGGAAGAGCACGCCCTCCTCCCTCTCATTAAAATTGCCTCCAGCCAGCGATTCTGAAGAAGATTGCAGAGAGGCTTTCTTAAAGTGTCTGTGCCTGACAGCTCTCTGTAAAAGTCCGCCCACTTGTTATACGCTGGAATGGAGGAACCAGAACTTCGATTGGTGATGGTATAGCTCCTTCGAACTTGGCCCATGGAATAAGACTGTCAGATCCCAATGCTCACTCTTGAGCTAGCAAGTTTGTCCTAAGCTAGCAAGGAACTCCTGTCCTGAAAAGGAGATAGACTTTCGAACAGAAGCCCAACACGCAGCCAGACTTCTGTTTAGTGTTCTCTTGCTCCTTGACTCGAAGTTGGTATAACAACAATATTGCTGATACTTTTGATCGATACGCTCTGATATTCTCGTTCTAACTGATGACGTTTGGAATTCTTATTGTATCACATGTTGGCATTTTCAGGAACTATTCTCTAAAAGCGACATCCTAAAAATACGTGGGGACTCGTAATAAATGAAGTCAAGTCTTGGCGGGCTTAATTCGCATTCTTCTGGTCTCATTACAAGGTACAGGAGCAGCCCTCCCATGAAACAACAATATTGCTGGTGATCGTTGGGAAGAATTGTCGTAACTCGTGGAGAGACAAATTTTCTGCTATAAAAGACAGTATTTGCCGTCGAGAACTCCAGTGTTGCGCGTTCAAGTAGCTTTGCGCACATGCCTCGAAAAATTTCACTTCTGTTTCGCTTCTACTGCCGACGTTGTTTTAGACAGTATGCATATGCAGGAGGATGAGTAAGGGCTCCGTCCAAACAAACCATCGGCTTTGACCAAATGTGGCCTGGTTATACTGTTACACTGCAAACAAACAAGTTCCTCACAAATCTGAAACCACACAAATATATTTATTTACGTTGCGCAAAGTAGATTTGTACGTTAAGTTCACAGACAGGGAACAGTATAATATCCACTAACTAGCCTACCCGCATCTTTGCCGCAACGCAGGAGAGAAATTTGATTCGTGTGTGCGCAGGTTAACCTCTAACTTTTCCGTCCTGAAACAGATCCTCTTATACACCTCACACGTACCATCGTGTGAGAAAAGTTATGGGGGGGGGGGGGGGAGAACGAAAAAAAAAAATGCAAGGAAACGTTATGAGAAAAAAAATAATACATAGCGAGTAGCCCAGGAAAGAAGTTCTTGAATACGGAAAAAATCTGCAAGGGAAATGTCAACGAAAAAAATTGTGCAGCTCGAAAATTCCCTACCCCCACCTCACTTTTCTCAGTTATGGTACGTCCCTTTTAGTAAGTTTACTTGACGTATAACTGCATGTTACGTGACACGTCTATTTTGAGTAGTCACGCGGGAAAGAATTGGAACAGTTGGTATTGTTTCTTGACTTATTTGAGTCTAAACCAGAATGATAGTGGACCGTAAAAAGTCCATAATGAGAACTTTAAAAGTAAAAAGTGCTTGTGGAGAAAATCAACTGGGGATGTTTACAAGACTTGGCTTTACGTGTTATCGACAACTGACAGCCGTCAGGCTGGTAAGTCTCATAAACTGAGTCAGTGATCTATTATAAAATACACCAGTTTTGAGGTGAATTTCAAGACATCGGCAAAACGGTTTAATCTGAAGGTCATTTTATCGCTGTGAGTCCCGGTGAAAGTAGTTTGGTTTCGTGCTGTGCGGCATAATTCAGTTACATGTAACCGAGCTTGCGTGTAGAAAACAAGATTACAATCATGACTATGTTCGGTCGTCGCGTGTAATTGGTCGATTTTAGCTGTTTTAGTTGTACACATTTAAGCTTTATTTAACGGGAGGGATGCAAAACAATATAATTAACCTGATTCACCTAATTTGAGTGATTTTTATCAGATATTAGATGTTACTGAACGGAAGATTTCCGTGTTTATGGCATGCCGCACTTTTAATGTTATTGAATTGCGTTATGGCGTCACTTGTGTTTTGCCAAAATTCAGTTGGCGTTGGCATTCATAAATGAGAATGTCCCAGAAATACAAAACCATAACTTTTTAGAACTATGTTTCAAGACTCTAAGTCTACAATATTAGACATTTTGATGCACTACCACATACATTTCTACGAAGCTGTTTCGGGCATGCTTTGGCGTGTAATCGAACGGCTGAAAATATAGCTTCAACCTTTGTGCTTTTTTTCTTCAGGAAGACCCTGAGACGAAAAAGAACACCATATCCCAATTAAATAAGACCCAGTGTGTACATTTGTTGCTGTAGAAGTGTGGCTGTTATATTTTATTTCGAACGGGAATCTTGCAAAAAGTGCAAAATTTTGGGCTCGCACACCGCCAAATTCGATCAGATGGTTTTTAACCGTTAATATTGTTCAAAATGGATATTTCAAAAAATAACCCCATTTCACTTTGTTTAGAACCTTAAACTTGCTGTAGACAAAAAATGAGCGAAATCGATTTTTTTTTTACCGTGGCCGCGATTTTACGGTTTTTCTTTGATTTTTACTGACATTCACTCTTAAATGCATTTGCTCGTTTGACCGGTAAAAGAGGGGTCCCAGAGGAGGTGTTCAGCGACCGTGGAACCAATTATGTTGGTGCCGTCAACGAGCTAAGGGAGTTAGTCAAACGACTTGACCAAGACAAGATCCTGCGAACAACAGTCAGCAAAGGTGTTCAGTGGAACATCACACCAGGAGCTCCACACTTTGGCGGAGCACATGAGATCATGGTCAAAGGCGCCAAAAAAGCCATCCATGCAGTGCTAAGCAACAGTGAGGTGACAAATGAGGAGCTAATTACCGTATGCACTGGAGCCGAAAGTCTTCTTAACTCTCGTCCTTTGACTTACCAGTCTGCAGAAGCGAGAGATGACGTGCCTTTAACCCCAAATCATTTTCTACATGGGCAGATGGGTGGCCAATTCGCCCCGGAGGCTGTTGACACCACGGCGTTCAACCCTCGTAAACGATGGCGAAAAGTGCAGGAGCTGATTCACACGTATGGAAAAGATGGATGAGAAAGTGTTTGCCGATGCTGAATGCTAAACCAAAGTGGACTCAAGTAGTTGCAGACTATTAGGCAAGGTGATGTTGTGCTCGCACTGGATTTTAACCTTCCAAGATTTGTACTGTTTTTGCGTGACAGATCGCGCGTCACGCCAACTCATACGTGCGCGCGTGCGCATTAGTCAGTGATGTCGTAGACAGTGACGCGTACAGTTTTTTTGAGAGGACCTTTTTGAAAAGTTTTTAGCGGCAGAGTTTTTGTTTTGGGCCGCTGTATTTAAGTTTTTGAGCATTAAATGTACCGAGGATTTACGTGCCGTAAATGTGTGGACAGGTTAATTCCGCTAGCGAACAATGGGTTAAGAAAGGCATTGGTAAGGAACCTGGGCGACTGAAATGTGCGGTAGGCTAATAGGTTTTTGAGGCCCACTTGCCCAGTGGCTAGTGACTCAACTCAACAGATGTCGAACCCTGGTAAAGGTTGTGAAATTATAAAAAGGCACTTTTAGCATCAGCATTCAAGACTGATTGCTGCACATTGATTTGTTTTGATTAGAAAAACAGTGACTGCTCGTGCGTTTTACATCTTGGTATACATTTTTGCCGTCCTCTGCAAAACTACACTGTGAAATAACCAAATTCTAAGTTTCAAGAGAACGTGAACACAAAACGGTGATTTTTCCTTTCTCCATCGGAACGAGAATGCCACCTCAACAAATTCAGATCGTGGATAGTTTGGGCACATTAGACAAATCAGGAGACATAATTTCACGATTTGGAAAAAAACTCGCGCAGTAAAAACGTGAAATGTCATCAGTTATGAGGAATGAGGAGGAATGAAAACAACACTGGAAATGTTTGGGTAATTTAGATTCTTTTTAAAGTCGTAAATGTGCTTTGGCAATGAACGATGGCAGTTGGTGGGAGATTTGTCACTCACTCCTTATGTTGTAAATGGAAAATGTATTTTAAAATACTGCATGCAAAACGCGGGCTCACGTTTGGTTGGTGAGAAATTTTATTTAAATGGTTGTCGTGTCCTTTACTTGTGAATTTACTAGGTTTCTCTGCACTAAAAAGAAACTTTTTTCAAAGGCGTCAAGACCTCCTGCTCTGCCGCGGTTTTTTCTTGTTGCTTAAAAAAGGGAATGCTTTTCGAAGGAGGTGAGTGTTTTTGAAACCACGTCAAAGCGAACTTCGAAACTTTGTTCGGGAAGTGAGAGCCCTTTTTGAGACATTTGAATTCCTTGAATTTGATTTGATGGAAGGGAAGCTGTTTTCAAAGTGGTTAAAGTCGGTGGTTCTAGCGTTTCCCAAAACAAGATATCCTGTTACTATCCATCCAGATTCAAAAGTGAGTATTGGCGGGCCGTAATTAAGTCAAGACGCCAAATCTCTTTTATGTTCAAGTATAGTTAGTCGTGATACGACTTAGACTGTTGTTGCATGGCCATGCATTTATCTTGCCAGTTTCAGCTTTCAGTCGGATAAAATAATGATAAGATGAGCTGCTGTCAATTTCTCTCTAGATCAGCTCATTTTTGTTGCAAACTAACAGCTAAATTGTAAAATTTAAAACATTTTTTTCCCGAATCACTTCCAGACTTATCCCCGTTTTCAGGGTCATTCGTCCTGGGAAGGTTGTAACAATTCTGTGTTCACTCAGGGCACGATTCCACTCTCTCTACCCTCCCCCAAGATAGTTGACAATAAATTGGCCTCCTCGAAAAGAAACGTACAGAAGAGAGTGGACTGAGAACAGGTTTCCACAGCTACGTATGACTGATGTCACAGCGAATAAATTGTTAGCACCAAGCCGTGCGGAAGTGCCTGGATAAAAATAGTAGCGAGTGGTTCATATAACAAGAAGAAGGTGAAAATGAACCGGGGACAAGACGCCGTGATCGCTGTTCGAGAAGAGCGTGCCAGGATTGGAGGCATTGAAGCGGTGAAGAAAACAGTGATAGCTGCTACGGATGAAGGGTTAGGCTGAGCTATATGTTGCTCCTTTGCTCTCTGTTGTTGTTTTTAATTCTGTTTTCAGAACAGCATATACACATCAAAGGGAGACATTGTTATTTGAATATATAGGGTATAGATATTCATGTGTATCTCTGGGACCAAACCAACTGCTGGTAATCACTGCGACACGAAGCAAGTGTCTATAGTGGGAAGTTAAATAAGAGGTTAGACAAAAACCCTAACTGTTCTCGAACGGATACTTTTTCGTGTGCTTATCTCTGTCCAGAAATGATTTTTGCCATAAATACAGATTGCTTAGCAGCCGCTAAATGATTTGAAAGAAGATTCGTGCAACTCTGCATGACTCAAAATTCGGAGCTATTCTGCGAAAGGCGGAAGTGATACAAGGCGCTTGGACGCAGTCTGTGATTGAGGTAACGCTTTCCCTTGACGTCACACATCCCAAAAAAATTTCGAGCATTAAAAACAGCTATCGAACCGATTCTTGTTTTAGGAAATGTTTTTAAAGGGATAAAAACGGGGAAAGTTGACTCTGTTTCCTCAAAAGGAGTAAGTTGCACTTTGGTAGTTGTGAAACTCAGCGTGAAATTCCACCCTTGAGTAAACTTTGGATAGTTTGACATCAGGATTTGACATATATTGAACTTTCTCTGACAGTTTACTTATCAGATTTGGAACAAAAAAATACAAGCTTGGTACTGAACTAAAAAACGCATTTCCTTGATATATCCTATCATGAAAACATTACAGGCTAAATTTAGGAGGCAGAGAATTTATTCAAATTTTTGTCAACTTTAACACTTCATGACGTTTACACCACTTAACCGAAACAGACGAACAAAGAAAAAGGTTTCGCTTTCGACTCCGGGTTTAATCACGCTTCGCGGACACGCTGATGACTAATTAAGCGGGGGACCCCTAGAAAGCTTGATCAACAACCACAACAACAACAACGAAAAGGCTTTAAAAACCTGCAAAGAATTTACTTGAACAAAGGTCTATTAACCAAACAATCTAAAATCGTTTATCATGACAAGTCTTACTCTTTTGAGACAGATTTTGGTTGATTAATCAGGTTTAATGAAAAAAAAAAACATTTGAAACAAAATATCCTTTTCTATTAATTAATCTGCGCATAACAAGTGACAAAATATTATTATTATTATTATTATTATTGATGATAACAATATTATTATTATTATTATTATTATTATGATAATCAACATCATCATCCATATCGAAAATATTTTCTGTTTTCAGTGTGATCGCCTTTGAGATTAATACTTTGGAGGCAGCTAGCAGGTAAAATTGATTTTCTGGTTTAATAACTTTTATTATTATACATTGTAGTCACTATCTGTCTTTTCATTGGCTAAGAGCCTACAGTTAATTCTGGGAATCAGCGCAACCTACAGATTATTCACTAATCTGCTAGTTGTGCGCGCAATGCATGATTATCAAGAGCAATGTGGGAGGCATCTGAAAGCGAAGTAAATTCATGGCTCGTCGATTCGCTTCTTCAACCGAGCAAGAAATTGAAAAATTACTGAAACAAAAAGACTCGGAAAACAAAAGAAGGCTGACAAAAATTGCGAAGGAACTGTTCCACGAATACCTTAAGGAAGAAAGCCTTCAGAAGCCGGAAGACAAGAAGAACACAAATATTGAAATTGTTTGCCGTTATTTTGTTTACCTGTAAAACAATGTAAAATAAACAATTATTAGATTCGGTTTTTGCGATATCCGGAGTAATCAAGGTCTCGGTAACTTGTTATCAGCCTCAGCCCCCGACTTCGGCTGATAACAGTTACCTCGACCTTGATTATTCCGGATATCGCAAAAACCTCATCCAATAATTGTTTATAAAATTGCAATTAAGAAGTGTTCGCTACTTGAAAACTTACATTGGAATAGAGGACATCAGAGCTATTATATATGCTTGGTGAGAAGTTGTACCAAGTTTAAATCTAAAGTCAAGAGAAGAAAGATGTTTTAACTACAGAAATTCTACATCATTCTATTTCAGTGGTTATGGCAACAATAACCCAATGGCAGCATTACCCAGCTACCCGCAGCAGACAGCACTACCGCCTCCCTCTCGAATCGTGATCGCTGATCCCCCAGAGCGGGACTGCAGCGATTATTGTTGTGCTTGCGACGGTGGGTACGAGTGGTACGAATTAAAAGGAAAAGGTAAGAACACGTACTACAAAGAAAACAACAACAACAACAATAACAAAAACAAAACAAAAAACGTACGCCTTTGAGACCACATTTAAAGGTGGTGTCCCGGGTCGTGTGTATGACCGCCATTACACTCTAGTTCTTTCTGGGTGTACTCTTTTTTTGCATTTCTCATCACTTTTTCCTGTGTCACGATATAGCCCCCAGTCCACAGGTAACCCGGTGTGACGAGGGCGTTTATCTATTACTTATAGTCTCTTATGTACTTAGCTGTGAGTATCTAATAAAGATTATTATTATAATTATTATTATTATTATTATTATTATTATTATTATTATTATCATTATTATTCGAATCAGATTAAATTATTTGAATCAGATTAAATTTCGTTACGAATTTTAGGCAATTTGAATTTTATTTTCTCACTTGAAAATGATGTCATGGCGACATCGAAACGTTGTGTTCTTTCGCTAATTTTTATTCTTAAATTATTATTGTTATTATTATTATTATTATTATTATTATTATTATTATTATTATCAAAGGTCACAATAGGTAGCCGCCTTTGATTTAGGTACCCGCCAACCTTTTTAAGTGTAAAAAATGTCGTTAGTTTAACACCGCACCTTTCAGTTGCCTTCAAAAGAATCTTATGCAAACGTGTTTTAAGTAAAAGATCGACCTTAATATCGACTGTATCATCCAACGTTATCCGGCTTTATTGTTAACTTGAATAGCTGTCGGTATACCGATCTCTTCTCCTCCTGTGGTTTTTCAACCTCGTTCCCAAGGCTTTTCCCTTTTTTTAAATTTAACGCCGCGTCAAATTTAAAAAAGGAAAAAGCCCTGGGAACGAGGTTGGTGGTTTTTCATTGCCAGAAATTTGGGTCAAAATGGCGGACGCGCGTGCGCGTTGCGTCGTTAATGGCGGCGGAATCGTGTGATAAAATGTATGGGATTTCAACAAAAATCCAAAATAAAACAAATACGAGTTAGAATATTCCCTAGCTCCGACTCGAGACATATTCAGTAGTGGTTAAGCTATACTTCTAACATAAAAACAATTCAAAAGCGATTCGTCTACTTACTTCCCGCGATGTTCGATGTTCGAGGCTCCAAAGCTATAGCCATTACCATAGTTTCCCTCAAAATATGGCGTAATCCGTGCCAAATGCTTGTCGATTTGAGGAAAAACCCTTGAAGTGGTCATCTAGCTCCGACTCGCATTAAGTAAAGGGAAGTTCGATGTACGCAAATCGTCCATAAAAAGAGACATTTCTTGCCAATAAGATACTTCCAAGAGCGCTTGAAAATTGCTTATTTTTTCTTCGTAGAGTCTGTGATCTGTGACCATCTTTGAGAACGCACGAGAAGGAAAAACACTGAAGTAAAACCAGGGGCACCCAACGGTTCGTTTCGGGTAATATCTGTTCGGGAGACTTAAATCGCCTGAGAAATTCGGATTTAATTCCAGTGAAAACTAGAGATTTATTTGGCGAAACATCAGCATCACCTCAGACTTTCGTAACAAGAGGAGTTATTAATTCCTTTTGTTTTCGGAAGGACAGATATGTCGTTCAGGGTGTAAAATAAGGTCAGCCAGCATTGTCGTAGAGCTATCAGCGGCTCGGAAATTCGGCGGATAGGATTCTGTTTCCTAAAACTTTCTGTGGCCTAATTTTTCACCTAAAAACGCCGAACAGATCAACCTGTATTAGCTTACACAAATATGCCTTTAAAAAGCTCTGAACCAATCTAAGAAAGCAGAAAATGATGTTTTAAGTATTTTGCTAGACTCTTCTCGTTGGGTGCCCCTGTAAAACCTCTTCGAAACCTCCAAACTGCCGCCATATTTGTTTTTCTTCTACAGCAATGGTTGTCGGTATATAAACCAGCTCCAGATCCCCTCGTTCTAAAGAAGATGCCTTGAATAAATTTGTTTTCTCGAGCGAAAATTAAACCAGATCGGGAAGACTTGCATAGTACTTCCCTTCAACTTTTTTTTTCAAGTACAAGAAATAGCTCTTTTTATGGACGATTTACGTACACCGAACTTCCCTGTATTTAATGCGAGTGAGAGCTAGTTGACCACTTGAAAAGTTGTTCCTCAAATCGACGAGCATTTGGCATGGATTTAATACGCCATATTTTTGTAATGCGAGTGGGAGCTAGTTCAATTTTTTAAAATATCTGACATCCCCGAACCCTTTTTTTTCCGGTCTACTCACCTTCAGAAAAAATATCTTGGGAAAAGAAAAAGAAAAAGACCAAAAAAAATTTGCACCCCGTTCGGATTTGAACCCGCTACCCCGGGATTCTTTTGTTTCTTGGTGTTATACAAGATACCGCTGACAGTTGTTAGCGGGCTCGAAATGTCCGCGATTTCTGGCGATGTCACACTTGTGTTACCGTTATTTTTCAGGAATTTGCTGGGTCCTTCTACTTCTCCTGTTCTATCTGGTCGTCGGAGTTATTTTGCTGCCATTTGTTATCTTGTGCTGCGTGTGTGCGTGTTTCACTAGTGACAAAGACTAAGATGTGCTGCATATCAAGACTGCTTGGCTTATCATAATGCACAATTTTATTTTAGAAAATTTCACTGAAAGCCGGTTCACACGATGCGCAGATTAAATTATCTACCCCAGAAATTGTCGCCCACAAACTTTTCCTAGTGCTGCTGTGCAGAAAGAGAATCTTGTTCAGTACTGTGCAATAACGCAACAATTATTTCTGCCTTTTCGACTAATATAGTATTTTCGAACTTTGCTAAAAGAGTAGTAATGTTATTACGTTTGTGGACTTCGGGGTTATCATTTCTTACACTAAAAAACAAGCCTAGTACTGTCAGGGAAAGTTTTACTTGTGTTTCGAGAAATACATAAATTTGGATACTCTTTGAAGACTCTTTAGGCGTACAATAAACATATGCCCAATAGCTTGTTTTTATAAAAAGAATATTCAATCAGTTACCACATGTGATTGTGTAAGGGCTGTAGTCGCCGTATTTAGCCTTGATTTAGTCTCAGCAATTAAGTATAGTTAATCGCATTATTTATTTAGTCTGGAAACAGCAGCCAGGTCATATTTAGCCATTTTAGCCCATATAGTTTGCTTGTTATATTCAGTATTCTTACTAAACCCGCATAAGAATTCAAAACAAAAGATTTCGGTTACTGCCGGTATTCAATCTGTCAACTACATTGTATTCGTAACTGTGTACGTGTACATTTGTACTTTGGACATCACGCTAACCTTAGGACTCGCTAAATGAAGGAGTCAGCAGTTCTTTTGTTTTGACACTGTTCCATGAGCAAAGTTCGCAATTCTGTTGTCATACCGAAAACTATTGCCCTAAAACTGGGGAAGCCTGAACAATACTGTGCACGTGAAATAAAGTTATTTTAAGTAACTTTTCTGTTTTCAAAGCGTGTTATTGCACCACTGTTCTTTTTCGAACAAAAAAATCGCTTAGTCATTGTAATATTTAAGGTATATATTAAAGCAGGTATCTTATACATTGTAATTTGGCTACATTAGACGTTACATCAAGCGTGCAGATGTACGTCTCACCTACAAGTTGGTTAGTATCTCAGAGGACAGAATAAACTCATGCTGGTTTGAAGTTTGATGTTGTCTTGCTGCTCGACGAGTTCCAGTTAGCTAAATCCCGTGTACCCTGGAGTCAGTGACGAGCTTCTTTCCGCAAGCGAACGAATTGCTTAGAGTTAATTTCCCCCGCTGTTGTTGCTCAAGTGCCCTGTGAAGCCTTCAGGTACACTCAACTAGGAAAAACCTACCGTCACATTACTTTGTGTTTAGAGTCCTTGTCTCCAGACTCTTCTCCTGATTTTACAAAAGGCGGATCACAAACCAAGATGGTCTATTCGATGTCTTTACACAGCGACATGGATACAGTTATCGCTTTATAAAGGTTGTCCGAGGTCACATGCACCCAATGGCTTCCTAATCATTTTACTAAGAGTGTCAGGATTCGGACTTCGAGTTATACATTCTTTCACCGTTACTTGAAATGTGTTAATACGTTTGGTCATTCCAAAAGTGTTTATCCCTGAGCGGAAAATGCATGGGGCGTCTGATACGTTGCATAATAAATTTCAGTTTTTGGTGTAAATACTCCACTTTCTCGATGGCTCTCACCACTAGTGCAGTGTCAAATGCCCAGCTTCTTTGATTGCATTTTTTTCCTTCTCAGGATTGGATTTTTAGGTGTAATATAGATACTATGTCGCTTTGTGAACAGACAACGCTTTTGAGATAATTAAGCCGAAACGTCTTATGCACACATAGCGAACTAAACGTTCAAGTAAAATCCTTCACTTTTATACAATACATGATTTTTATCAACCAGCTTAGCTGGCTACACTATATACTGCATTTAATTAAACTTACCTTAGTTTGAGAAGCGCCAATAAACTAGACATCATACGTCTTAGAAACAGTGGAGTTTTTCTTTCCTATATTTGGGGAGCAGGGATTGCGCAGTCAGTAAGAACACTCCACTGGACTGGGTTTGAGTCCTGAACTCAGCATCATGTGTGGGTTGTTTGTTTCTGATTCTCTACCTGATGCGCCCAAAGACCCGGACAGACGGCAAGTAACAACCCTGCGAAGAATGACGAAAATGTATCAAGTGTCCATCCTCTAAAAGTGTAGCGCATTTCCTGCCCTTGGTAGTGTAGAATGAGACCTTCAATGACGTGCAACAACACAACAACTATCTGCCAACAAATTAAACAAAAAAGTGCTTTGTAGATTTTGCAGCTTCGAACTTTTGTTCTTGTTATCAAGGCGATATTGTTAGACAACTGATGCTTAAGGAGCAACTTGGCCTGGCGACTGACTTGCAAACCTTGTGCCAGGGCTTTTGTCGTCGATCACAGACCAAGATGGTGACCAATGGAGCACTGGGCATGGACTGGGAAGCAACCACGATGGCGGCGTCAACAAGAACGTCCCTAAACACAGGCCCGTAGCAAGGCTGAAATAACTGGGAGGGAGGGGGGGCAAGCAAATTGGCCAACTCAAAGCCCCCCCTCGTCAAAATACAGACGTTAACAAATAGGTCATAAGGCATACAAAAATTCATGGCAGATAGATACTAACACTGTTCACAATGCCACAGTTTGGGTCGATTTCGTCAAAAAGGACACCTTTATGGGGACATCGCACGTTGAAAATTTGCCAAAAAGCTGCTTCCTGTTTGCTTTTTCGCCCGCAACATCTATCACATTTATAGCATCAGTTTTAAAAAAGTATCCTTAAAGTTACAAGGTTTGATAAAATAAAATTCAAACATTTCGACAGCTAGGTTACGAATTTCGGACCTGTTTTACCTTACTCTCGTAAACGCTTATAACGTTTGTCACTCGATTGGTGAGATAAATACAATTTTGTTCCTTAGACTTGTTTTACAACAATGGGCTTGAAGCTTGCAGAAAATACACAGCAGTCGCTTAGCTATTAAAGGTATTAAGGTCCTTCACAGTCTTAAGCTATACTGACTGAGTCAAGGTGATAAGGGTGAAGAAAGACATTGGTAAGGAACCTGGGCGACTGAAATGTGTGGTGGGATAATAGATTTTTGAAGCTCACTTGCCCGGTGGCTAGTGACTCAACTCAACAGATTTCGAACCCTGTTTAAGGTTGTGAAATTATGAAAAGGCACTTTTAGCATCAGCATTCAAGATTGATTGTTGCACATTAATTTGTTTTAATTATACATTTTTTGGACATTAAATGTAACCTTTGTTAACTTCCAAAAATTCTGGGGGGCCCGCCCCTCCCCCTGCTACGGGCCTGACACAAAACGTTTAATTAGAAAAACAGTGACTGCTCGTGCGTTCTACATCTTGGTACACATTTTTGCCGTCCTCTGCAAAACGTCACCGTGAAATAACCAAATTCTAAGTTTTATGGAGAACGTGAACGCACGACGGTGTTTTTTCCTTTCTGTATCAGAAAGAGTATGCCACCTCTACGAATTCAGATCGTGGATAGTTTGGCCACATTAGACAAATCAGGGGACATAATTTCACGATTTGGAAAAAAACTCGCGCAGTAAAAACGTGAAATTTCATCGGTTATGAGGAATGAGGAGCAAGGAAAACAACACTGGAAATGTTTGGGTAATTTAGATTCTTTTTAAAGTCATAAATGTGCTTTGGCAATGAACGACGTATTGCAGTTGGTGGGAGATTTGTCATTCACTCCTTATGTTTTAAATGGAAAATGTATATTAAAATACGGCATGCAAAACAAGGACTCACGTTTGGTTGGTGAGAAATTTAATTTAATTAATTTTGTTGTCGTGTCCTTTACGTGTGAATTTACTAGGATTCCTTGCACTAAAAAGAAACTTTTTTGAAAGGCGCTCAAGACCTCCTGCTCCGCTGCAGTTTTTTTCTTGTCGCGTTAAAAAAGGAAATGCTTTTCGGAGAAGCACTACAAGCCACAGGCTCGATTTTAGTACACGCATTAGGGGACCATATGCACCCTGGAAATCTACACGAGTTTAATTAAAAAACACTTAAGCGCTAATTTTGTAACTAGTTTTCACACATTCCCTCTTGCACTTCAACTGTGAACAACAATCCTTATCCTTACCTAGGTAAATAAGAGGTTTTCCTGGGGAAAGTTTCGTTGTCTCGTGTAACCTATTTTACCCCAGGAAAATTAACGCAGGTAAATTTTCATGGTGAGGTGAGTGAGAACAAAAGAAAATGCCCCAAGCAAAACCCTAGTTGGATTGAAGGGTCGTTTAGTTTTCCCAAGTAAACCTACCAATAAGAAGCCGAGGTTTGGACGCTGCACGTCAATGGTTGATCAGCTAATTTTTAGTTGACACAATTTACATGTGGCGTCGAAAATGTGTTAAAGACTATAATAGATGGCTTCTTCTCAAAAGATGCCTCGGCTCCTTTTAACGAAACCTGAGGTTCACAACACTCGCCCTATGTAAGGGAATCCGGAATCCGGAATCCAACATTTTTTTGCCTTTGGAATCCGGAATCCAGGGCTTTGGAATCCGGAGTCTAGTCCCTGGAATCCGGAATCCGAACCGTGGAATCCGGAATCCAACCTCATCCATAACTCTGGAATCCCGGTCTGGAATGTACTGCACTGTTTTAGTAATTTCATAACAAATCACTACCAGCCCCCTCCCCTCGGAGCCCCTACCACCACCATCACCAAAAAGTGTATGGTCACCTTACATGCACATCAAATATGTAAACACCGCGCTGGGTGGTTTTTGATTCCTCTTTGGGCACATGCTTTATATGTTTAAGATCATTTTTCTGACATGCTATCTTTTTAAACTTGTCCGACCTTAGGGGCGGACCATTAGAAAAGTCATGAAAAGTTTCCCTTGCAGGAATATTTTTCCCGTAGGCAAGAACATTTTTTTCTGGGCTACTGCCACCTATAGGGCCTAATAAGTACCGCTTTCTATTAATGCTTTCTGTTAATGCTTTTGCGAGGGCTCCTGCTGAGAGTTTATTGAGAGTTTATAAAAGAAGGAAACAACAACAACAGCGACTTTTAGTCGGTTTAAAGGGGCTATGTCACGCTATTTTAGTATCTTTTCAAAAAGCTAAAAAGTGTCTTGGCATCAATTGAATTCCAAAAATAATGGTCTAGCTTTGTTATTAAAGACTATCTTACGGCACTGAATTTGTTTCCTGTCGTCTGTTGGTACTGATGGCAAGGATGGAAATGGATTGAAACTTGAAAAAATTGGGCCAATTTTTTCAAGTTTTGGTGCTATGTTCTCAAAAATCACCAAAAAATTATTATGGTTAGCTCTCCCTGATAAAATTTATTTGAAATCTTTCTCATAGTTTTACAGGAGCATTTTGTGTATGAGTAAAGGTACTAGGTGATGATTTTAGCACACAACTGATCTAAAATACCAAAATCCTCGTGACATAACCCCTTTAATCTCTATTCCTCACAGAAAATAGTTGCCATGTCGCAATAAAAATTTTCATGAACAAAACTCTATTTGATGTCCAGAATGTTGAAAACTGCATTGCCGAAGACTGCGTCGCCTTTTTTCTTACTACTTCCCTATGCCACATAGCAAGCCGCAGCCTAATTGTCGCCTATTGGAAACCTTCTGAAATTCTTGTGTCTTAACATTTTAAATCACAAGTATTTGTATGTAAAAAAAAAAAAAAAAAATTACAGAATGTAAACTGTGAGTTTCAACATTTTTAATCTTTTAGTGAAGGGGCTAAATTAAAAAATGCTTGGAGGCGTTCACTATCATGACCCGTATTAAATAAATTTTGAACTTTTGGAGAGCAAATTAACTTTCCTGTTTGGATAGATGACTTCATACAGTTTTAAAAATATTGGCCCTTGAAGAACGAATGAAAACCAGTGTTAAGAACTTTGGAATCCAGAATCACAAAAAGTTTGGAATCCAGAATCCATAGGCATGGAATCCGGAATCCAGCCTTCGGAATCCGGAATCCACGGCGTGGAATCCGGAATCCACGACTCGCTTGGATTCCCCTACATGGGGCGACAACACGCTTTATTTTATGCGTATCGAATATTTTTACTTCTTCAGGAAACGTAGCTGACTAAGGATATTGTAGTGTATCCGCTGGAAATAGTTTCTTCGTCTTCTTATTTGGTTCATAGAGAAAAACATTACGTATGAAAGAGCTAAGCGTCGACGTAACAGTATGACGGAGCAATAAACGGTAATCTCTCAGTTGTCCCTGTTTTCTCCAGCGAAAGTTACCCAGGCAGAAGAACTCCCTGGATACATGTAACCTTTGTTACCTAGGTGAATATAAAACCCAGCTATCTTACCGAGGGAAAATTACACTGGAGAAATCATGTATTTACCTAGGGTGGTGTAACCACAGCTATTGATGTTGTTTTTAGTGCACAAGAAACAGAAAAAAAAAAGAAACAGACTGACTTATGTAGTTACAGTATTGTGCAAAAGTTATGCACGCGAAATTCGTCGAAATTAGCGCTTTGCTCTGACTCGCGAAATATCGCCGAAATTTCGCCGACATTTCGCATCGCCTGAAAACGATATTTGGGTGAAATATTCGCGGCATTTCGCTGAGTAAAACGAAACAGTTAACGAAAGTTCGCCATGGCGAAATTTAGCTATTGCGAGGTGAAGTGAACCTTAGCGGCGAAATTTCGCCATCGCGAGGTGATTACCCATTCGGGGAAAAATTTAACTTGATCTCTTGTGGCAGATATACCTAGGAATGCTGATTTTGCTGGCCATCTTTCAGGGGCACCCAACGGTGCGTTTCGGGAATATCTGTTCGGAAGGCCTAAAATCGCCTAAGATTTTCGGATTTAATTGCAGTGAAGCTAGAGATTTCTTCGGCAAAACATCACGTCGGACTTTCGTAACAAGAGGACTTAATAGCTCCTATTGTTTTCGGAGAGACAAATGTGTCGTTCAGCGTGCAAAATAAGATCAGCTAGCATTTTGGGAGAACCTTCAGCAGCTCCGAAATTCGACAGATAGGATTCTGTTTCCTAAAATTTTCTCCGGCCTAAATTTGTAGCTAAAAAATCCGAACAGATCAATCCATATCAGCTTACACAAATACAGGGGCACCCAACGAGAAAATTTTAGCAAAATACTTTTAATATCATTTTCTGCTTTCTTAGATAGTTTCGTAGCTTTTTAAAGGCATATTTGTGTAAGCTAATACAGATTGATCTGTTCGGAGATTTTAGCTGAAAATTAAGGCCGCAGAAAATTTTAGGAAACAGAATCCTATCCGCCGAATTCCGAGCTGCTCATGGCTCACCGAAAATGCTAGCTGATCTTATTTTGCACTCCAAACGACGTATTTGTCCCTCCGAAAACAATAGGAACTAATAAGTCCTCTTGATACGAAAGTCCGAGATGATGTTTCGCCAAAGAAATCTTTAGCTTTCACTCCAATTAAATCCGAATATCTCAGGCGATTTTAGGCCTTCCGAACAGATATTCCCCGAAACGAACCGTTGGGTGCCCCTGCAAATATGCCTTTAAAAAGCTCTGAAACAACCTTGGAAAGCAGAAAATGATATTTCAAGCATTTTGCTAAATTTTCTCGTTGGGTGCCCCTGATCTTTGCACGAGATGTTTACGAAATCGTCGTATTTTAACGTATTTGGACATTATTAGATATACATTCGTCACTTTGAATCTCCATCCAATATTCTCGATCGAGTCCCAACTAGTGAGGAAATTTTAACCACCGAGGCTAAGAATGTGTTTGAATAACGGGAAGAACAACAAGACATCACGTCTTTGATACAAATTCGACGCACTTAAAAGCCCTAAAACGATATAAACACTGTTAAAATTGCGGTATTCCGGTATATATTTCGCTCCTCGAGCCTCGTCAGCCGTCCGCTAAATAAAATTGTGAAATTGGTCATGTAAGAACTATTAAATTGTAAAACTGTTCATGTAAGAACCATTGGAATAGCACATATCTTCTTTCAGTGACTCCATGTTAGTCGTCACGGGATGTCCTATACTTTGATGGTAGCGCGAGGCCATGCGGGATTACCGCGCGCGGAATATGGAAAAAGTTCCACTCGTTCTTAGAGTTAACGAAGGAGTCTTCGGGTACTGTCTATCCTAACACCCTCAGATATCTGTCTCACCATAACGTCGTTAGAGTAAAGACCGGTAACATTCATTTGAAATCTCTGCACTTCATTGTTATGCTTCTCTTTACAATGTTTCTACAAGGCCGATCGCTCTTCCTTATTGATAAGTGACTTCTCGTGTTCCTTCCCTCTGGTATACGCGCTTCTTGATGTTTCTCCCACGTAGACGTTGTTACACTCGGTACATTTGATTTCATATGTTACTCTCTGTCTATCACATGGTCCTTTTCCATCCGTTCTACATACCAGGCAGTCTTCTCTTTCACATTGTCGCGGTTTACACGAATCAGATCTCTGGAGCAATCTCTTAATTGCAATACCAGCCATTTCTACTACTTTGATCTTGAAACCTTGCCGCTTTATCTCTTTTTGATACTTCCTCCGTAGCTGTAAATTGGGTGAGCCAGTTAGTAACGGTCGTTCTCCTTCTTGATTAGCTTCATTCCTCGTTTTATACGCCTTGAGGGCCTAGTCGACAACCTCATATCTGAACGTCATGCTGTACCCGGAGTACTGTATCCTCAGGACCATCTCATTAACATTTTCCACTACCCTCTCCCATGGTAATAACTTGCTACAGTTCATTAGAACTCTTAGGAGTTGTTGGGTTAGCACTGTCCTCTTGGTACTCCAGTTTAAGGCGGATCTAGTATTTATGACTGCCTTAGAGGCCACGCACTTGGAGTGGAACTCATACATGACCACTTCCGTTTTCTTCTCCCTTGACTCTCAGCCCATACCTTCAAGTCGGTGATAGGTAGCTTTCCGTCTACTTCAAGTTGTATCGATGAGTGGATGCCGTTTCCTACTTGTTTAATCAACGCCATCGTCCTTTCGTCACTACTGACTATTCCATCCTCAGTAACAGAACTTTCATCCACGTAGGTTTGACCGTCCTTGTACCTCATTCTAGGTTTTGTTGCCTGTATAGTTGATACCATCATAAATGCTAGATCTGCCTTAAACTGGAGTACCAAGAGGACAGTGCTAACCCAAGAAGTCCTAAGAGTTCTAATGAACAATAACAAGTTATTACCATGGGAGAGGGTAGTGGAAAATGTTAATGAGATGGTGCTGAGGATGCAGTACTGGGGTACAGCATGAAGTTCAGATATGAAGTTGTCGACTCGGCCCTCAAGGCGTACAAAACGCGGAATGAAGCTGATAAAGAAGGAGAACTACCGTTACATCGACCCAAAGAGTGGAGGAAAGACGAACGAGAGCAAGAAAAGGGGAGGAAAAAAACGACTGGTACAAGCTGGGTGGTCATCTTTTTACCAGCTAAACCGAATTCACAGCTACAGAGGAAGTATCAAAAAGAGATAAAGCGGCAAGGTTTCAAGATCAAAGTAGTAGAAAAGGCTGGTATTGCAATTAAGAGATTGTTCCAGAGGTCTGATTCGTGTTAACCTCGACAATGTGAAAGAGAAACTGCCTGGTGTGTAGAACGGGGGGGAAAGGACCGTGTGATAGACAGAGCGTAACATATGTACATATGAAATCAAATGTACCGAGTGTAACAACGTCCACGTGGGAGAAACATCAAGAAGCGCGTATACCAGAGGGAAGGAACACGAGGAGTCACTTAGCAATAAGGAAGAGCGATCGGCCTTGTGGAAACATTGTAAGGAGAAACATAACAATGAAGTGCAGAGATTTCAAATGAATGTTACCGGTCTTTACTCTAACGACGCTATGCTGAGACAAATATCTGAGGGTGTTAGGATAGACAGTACCCGAAGACTCCTTCATTAACTCCAAGAACGAGTGGAACTTTTTCCATATTCCGCGTGCGGTAATCCTGCATGGCCTCGCGCTACCATCAAAGTAGGACATCCCGTGACGACTAACATGGATTCACTGAAAGAAAATAAGTGCTATTCCAATGGTTTTTACATGAATAGTTTTACAATTTAGTAGTTCTTACATGACCAATTTGACAATTTTATTTAGCGGACGGCTGACGAGGCTCGAGGAGTGAAATATATGCCGGAATACCTCAATTTTAACAACGTTTATATCGTTTTAGAGTTTTTAAGTGCGTCGAATGTGTATCAAAGACGTGATGTCTTGTTGTTCTTCCCAGTCCCAACTAGCAGAGAAATTTAATCATCTTTGGCAACCAACAACGTTGAAAACGTAAGCTTATTTGCTTGGATTTGCTCCCGGTGGCACCCCGGACAGCTGTGCAAAGTAAAGGTTGATTTCTGGGAAGAAAAAGCAGGAAAATGTTAGTGCCAGCGCCGTCGGTAAGTGTCTGAAAAATGTCCTGGCCATTATGGCAAAAGAAGGTATGTTCGCAGTTCTTGCTTTTGCTTTGAAAGTTCTGACGTGATATGATGAACTATTTTCAGTAAACCATGCACGATTTAGGGTCAAAAAATTAGACAACTTTTTGTTAACACTGTTACATGTTACACACAATAGGGTTAAAAATATGCAGAAACATACATGTTTTAATTAAAATTACAGACTAGTGCGCTAGGTTTAGAGTTTGATTTGGGTCAGGTTAGGGTTAGTAACACCCTTTAACACCTTGTAACATCGTGCCACAAGGTGTTAAGAAGATGTTACAGGGTGTTACACAGTGTTACAGAGGGTGTTACACAGTGTAACAGGGTGGTACACGGTGTTACACAGTGTTACACCCTGTAACACTGTGTAACACCCTGTAACAAGATCGACATGTATTTTACATTAAGTACGCCATCTTGACTAAAACCTCCTGGTATATTTTACCCATCATGCCTTATGGTACAATTTCATGACAGCATACATGACATCTCCCCTTTTTTTTAAACAACAAACTTGACTAGGTAGTATGTTCTTAAGGCTTTCAACAAATGGAAACAACAACATTAAGAAAGAAAACAAAACAAGTCACTGTTCACAGTTCTGGAAACAAATCAGTGTTCATAGTCTTTGAACAAGTCACTGTGCATAGTCCTTGAGGTAGGTGGGCTGTTTCACTAGTCGACCAGAGCGGGTACGCATCGCTGGTTTTAGTGCATGTTCAGACAGTGTTTCTGTTTCATGGAAACTGCCATTGAGGTTGGTTAGGTTACATGTGGGAGAACTGGCTTGTCTATTTTGTGAAGTTTCCACAGTCGCTTTGTTTAGTGCTTGCGATACTCGGCTCTTGTTCAGGTGTCTATGACCTGGGTGTGGTACTTTTCAACTACTGTAGCTTGGATCCACTTCTTGTCATGCTTCAGAGACACCTGATCACCTTTGTCCAGAGGCGGCAACTCTTTACTACAGTGTTTGTCATAATAGAACTTCTGTCTTTCTTTTATCTTCTGAAGGTGCTGTTTGATTTCTGGGGTTCCCTGTGGTTTTAGAAGCTCAGCACTAGCTGAAAGAGACGTTTTAAGTCTGCGGCCCATTAGGATTTGAGCAGGAGACAGGCCTATTCCATCCAAGGGAGTGTTTCTGTAGTTCAGTAAAGCCTTGTAGGGATCTCGTCCTTTCTTGAGGAGATTCTCAATGGTTTGCATGGCTCTTTCGACTTCACCATTTGACTGCGGATACAGAAGACTTGAGGTGGTGTGCACAAAACCAAAACTCCTGCTAAAATCATTGAATGCTGAACATGCGTACTGGGGGCCGTTGTCGCTGATAAGTTCATCAGGGATACCGTAACTTGCAAATTGACTCTTCAGGTGATAGATAATATTGCTACTGGTTATGTCGTCTAGCTTGGCAACTTCTATCCATTTGGAATAGTAATCTACACTCAGCAAGTAGTGAACACCATTGAACTCGAACAGGTCACATCCAATTTTGGACCATGGTCTGTCTGGTGGCTCTTGAATTGTCATTGGCTCTCTGGGTTGAACTCTCTGGAACTGGTTACAAACTGAACACTTGGACACTTTATCTTCAATCTGTGAGGACATTCCGGGCCATAATAGAATGTCTCGAGCACGCTGTTTGCATTTCACGATACCTTGATGTGATTCATGGATGCGGTCTAGCATTTCCTTTCTCATACTCTGAGGAACAATGAGCTTCTGTGCTTTAAATAGAAGACCATCAACTGATGAAATTTCATCTCTGTAGCGCCAATATTCGCGGACATTGCCGGGTAACTCTTCCTTGTTTCCAGGCCATCCATTTAGGACTACTGTGCTTAAGGCTTGCATGGTTGGATCGACTACAGTGGCTTTCTGGAACTCTGCATACTTCTCTGGTGAAATGGGAAGGTGCGCAGTAAGCTGAACTTCATTCACTTCGAGGTCTGGAATGAGAGTTTCTTTAGTCTCTTGCAGGTATGATCTGCTCAATGCATCGGCTACGGAAAGTTCTGAACCTGGAAGATATTTGACCTTCAAGTCATACCGTTGCAGTGTCAGCATCATCTTTTGCAGTCTGAGTGGTGCTTGATGCAAAGGCTTACTTAAAATGTACTGCAATGGCTTGTGGTCTGACTCTACATGCGTTAGTCTTCCATAGATAAACTGATGAAACTTCTGTGCTCCATGCACAATTGCGAGGATTTCCTTTTCAATCTGGGCATATCGCTCTTGTGTTGGAGTGACGGCTCTTGATGCATAAGCTAGGGGTTTTCCGTCTTGCAACAGGACTGCACCCAACCCTTTGGAACTAGCATCAACTGATAGGGTTAATGGTTTGCTTGGATCGTAGTATTCAAGTACCAGTGTTGACGAGGCCATCTGCTTGAGTCTTTCAAAGCTTGCTTCTTGCTCTTGGTCCCAGTGCCAGGCAATGTTCTTCTCTAGCAATTCTCTAAGTGGTGCACTTACTGTAGCCATGTTGGGCATAAACTTTCCAAGATACTGAATGAATCGAAGGAATGTCTTAAGTTCCTTAGTGTTCTGAGGGGGTTTCATTTCTTGTACTGCCCTTATCTTCTCAGGATCTGGTTTTAAGCCATCTTTACTTAGGACATGACCAACATACGGGACTTCTTCTTGCCTGATTCGGCCGATTTCTTGGCGTTGAACTTGAGATCGACTTCTCGTGCTCGGTCTAACACTTGCTTTAGTCTCTTGTCATGCTCATCATCATCTTTTCCCCATATTAAGAGGTCATCCACTATCACTTTCACACCATCCACATCTGCAAACAGCTCAGACATGCAGTTCTGGAACACTTCAGGAGCTGACTTTATTCCAAACGGCAACCTCGTGAAGAGATATCTTCCGAACGGTGTGTTGAAAGTGCATAACTTTGAGTTTTCCTCGTCTTACTTCACCTGCCAGTACCCTGATGTGGCATCTAGAACTGAAAACACTTTGCCCTAAGGCATGCTAGCAACAACTTCTTCTATTGTTGTTATTAGGAAGTGCTCTCTTCTAATGGCTTCATTTAAATCTCTGGGCTCTATGCAAATACGGATCTTGTTAGGTTTCACCACAGCTACCATACTGTTCACCCAGTCAGTAGGTTCTGTCTGCCTGACAATCACGCCTCACGCCTGCTTTCTCCATACGGTCAAGTTCATCTTTAATCTTTTCTTTGAGGGACACGGGTACTTTCCCTGGAAGATGAACTACAGGAGGAACGCTTGGATCCAACTTGATTTTGTGTTCTCTGGGAAGACACCCAAGACCTTGAAATAAATCTGGATATTTAACAAGGACCCTTTGATCCAAGTCAGTGGGGCGCTCTGGAATGTCATGTTGCTGCAGTGAATGTATTCTAGCAAGTAGACCCATTTCTTTGCAGGTTTGCGCACTGAGTACTGAAGGTGCTTCAAACTCAATCACATGGAATTTCACATGGAACACTTTACCTTTGTATTCACAAGGCAATGTCACTACTCCTTTAGTTGGAATCTGATGACCTGAATACGACTTAAGCTTAACCAGGGTCTTCTTATAGTGGCACTCAATGTCAAGGTCTTGTATAACTTTGTCAGAAATGACATTGACTTTTGCACCAGTGTCTAGTTGAAACTTGACAGCTTTGCTTTCAATTCTTAGGTCTTCGTACCACTCTCCCATATCTACTACATTAACTGAAGTAATGCATCCAACAAACAGCTCTTCATCACTATCTTCAGCTTCATCTACATAGTGTATTCCTTTCCGAACTGTGATCTTAGATTGACAAACACTGGCAAAATGGTTTAACTTTTGACACTTGGCATATCTTTTTCCTTGTGCAGGGCATTTTCCTTTGTCTTGTTGATAACCACATCTACTACAATCTTTGCTTGTGAATTTCTCTCTGCCAGACTTTGTTTTCTTATGGCTTTTTTGTTTCTTCTGATTTACACTGTTAATGCTAGGATTCTCAGTACCACTTGGGTTTGATCAGCTTGCAGTACTCTCTAACACTTCTCTAGCTCCTTGTTAGCACCTTTGAATGTCTTTGCATTATCTAACCAGATTATGCTACACATTCTTCTTCTTGCAATCATGCGTCTTAGTGCAAGTAGAAATCGTTCAACTGTCATATTGCTCACCAACTCCAAGTGTACAGCACGGGTAACTGCGCAGGTAAACAGACAAATGTACGCTTTATCATTACTATCTCTCAAATACAAAGGGCCAGTGAAGTCCAAACCAACATTGGTAAAGGGGGGCGCCGGTCTGATCCGGTCTTCGGGAAGGGGTGCCATGCGCTGCACAAATGGCTTTGTATGATAATGGCGACAAAGTAAGCAGCTCTTCACTGTTCGACGGACAGTTGAACGTCCCTTGATCAGCCAAAACGTCTGACGTAGGACTGATAAAGTGTGCTCAACACCAGCATGGAGCTCTTGAAAGTGAACATCATCAATTAAGAGCTTTTCAACGTGATGATTAGACGGCAGGATAATGGGATGCTTCTCTTCCTCTGGTAATAAGGACTTGTGAATTCTCCCTCCAACACGAAGAAAACCACTGCTGGAGCACAGAAATGGATTTAAATTTGCCAGCTTGCTGTTCTTCAAAGGAAGATTGTGTTTGGCCAAGGAAACTTCTGGGAAACTTGCCTCTTGTATCTGGGATACCAACCACTGTTCTGCCTCTTGAAACTCTAATCCAGTTAGCAGGTTGAAAACTCTCTCATCTTCTTTGACTCTCAGGTTGCGAATGAATCTTCTGATCCAAGCAACAGTTCTCAGCAATCGACTGTATTTGCTGAACCTTTCAAAGTCAATAACTGACTCCTTGGGCTGCGCAACACAACTGACACTTGCTTTACTCTTTCTCTCCACCTCAACAACATCATTTGAAGATTGGGACCTCAAATCTTTGGGCAAATCTACTTCAGACTCTTGAAGCCACGAGGGCCCTCTCCACCACAACTGACTGTCCAACAACTGATTCACAGATAAACCTCGTGTAGGTAAGTCCGCTGGATTGTGCAATCCTGGACAATAGCGCCAAATGCTGGGATCCAACAGCGACTGGATCTCGATAACACGGTTAGCAACAAACGGTTTCCACTGGGTGGCTGATCCCCTAATCCAGTGTAACGTTGAAGAATTGTCTGTCCAACAGACAATACGGCTGATGGGACAATCAATGGCATCTTTGACATAGGTACAAAGTCGAGCAGTAATCACAGCTGCCATAAGCTCTAGACGGGGAAGGGTAATCTTTCGAACAGGAGCCACTCTTGTTTTAGACATCACAAGACTGGTGGATGCTCTGCCTTCTTCAGGAACAACTCTGAGGTAAACGGCAGCGGCATAAGCAACTTCGGACGCATCTCCAAATGCGTGTAGCTCCACCTTAGAGTGCTGACTCAACGGCAAATCAACATAACATCTCGGTATGTGAAGCTGCTTGAGCTCTGAAAGCTCTTGAACCCACTGAATCCACTTCACTGAGGTTTCTACTGGTATTACATCATCCCAACCAACACCTTATGGGTCCACAGATTCTGAAGCAGCAACTTAGACCTTACTGTAAAAGGTGCGATGAGACCAATTGGATCAAAGACCTTAGCGGCTAAGGATGCTACCTCTCTCTTGGTGTACAATGTCTCTGAGCTTGATTTCAGAGGGTTCGTGTCATTCATGAAGATAAAGCTGTCTGAACTTGTTTCCCACTTTAAACCCAAAGCTTTCGTGATTGGATATACTCCTGATAGATCACTTTCTAAGTTGATCAGAGTCTCTGATGCTCTATCCTTCTCAGGTATGGCTTGCATCAGCTCGGGTGAATTACTTGACCATTTTGTCAAATTGAAAGCTGCTTGTTCCATAAGTTCTGTGGAACTTCTTTGCAATCTTAGTGCTTCATGTACTTCATCTTTCCCTGAGGCAAAGTCATCAACATAAGTGCTCCTCAAGATCTCTTCTGATGCCTCGGGGAATGTTTGTTTACATCTTCTAGCATGCTCTTGAGTCGTGCAGATGGCTAGGAATGGACTGCAAATAACTCCAAACGTAACTCTCGTCATTCGGTAAATCTTAGGAGTAGAGTCAATGTCTAGATCTCTCCACAGGTAACGATGTGAGTCCATGTCTTCTTCTTTCAGGCGGATTTGCAAAAACATTTTCTCAATGTCATCCATAATACCGACTTGATGTTTGCGGAAGCGCAAAAGAATTCCGACCAAATCTGGCTGTAATGCAGGACCTGCTTCTTAGCAACTGTTAAGAGACATGCCATTACTACCTCTGGTTGAGGCATCAAACACAACCCTAGTCTTAGTTGTCTGCTTATCTTCTCTGATGACCACATGATGTGGAAGGTAAAACACAGGACGCCCATCAGACGGTGCGACTTGCTCAAGGGGTACTTCTTCTGCTACTCCATCCACCACATACTTATTAATGGCTTCTCGGTAGGAATTGGCTTTGGCTGGATCTTGGATCAACTTTCTTTCAAGATTGCACAGTCTACTCTCTGCTTGCTTATAGTTATCTTTCAATGCAGCTTTCTCTTCTTTCCATGGAAGCGAAACTTCATAACGACCATCCTTGTGTACTAATGTGTTCTTAAACGTTTGTAAGACCATGGCCTCCTTGTGACTGGTCGAGGCTGTCATTTCAACAGGTTTAACACCAATGGACTCCAGATCCCAGAATTTCTTAAGCGTATCATTCAACTGGTCCTCACTACAAACTTGAACATTCATTGACACACTACATTCTTGACTGCTATCACTGGTTGGACCAGAGAAGACCCAACCTAACGATGTACGAACTGCAACTGGTTCACTGGGACCACCTTTCACAATGTCTCTTGTTACAAATGAGTAATAAAAGTCCAAACCAATGAGCACATCAATCTGCTGCTCACTTCTGGGGAAATCTTCGGGAAACTTGATGTCTTGAAGGTGAGACCACTCAGAAGGAAAAACATCTACAGCCTCAGCTGGACAACATATTACTTGGGTGGTGAGTGCTTCAATACACAAGGTTTTCCAGGCTTGTCAACAGGTGCCAAAGTGAAAGCAATTCTCTTTCGCAGAGTCTCCTTGTCTGACTTTCCACCAAATCCAGACACCGCAATTCTAACACTCTTTCCATCTAGGCCAAGCTCTTCCACAATACTTTGTCTAACAAAGGAAGTTTGTGAACCGGGATCAAGAAAACATCGAACAACTTTCGAGCAACCATTGGATCCACAAATAATAGCTGGCACAGTTTGAAGAATAACTTTTCCACCACCACTTGCTGCCATTGAACTTGCTACTACATGAGAAGCTGCTGTCGAGGGAGGAGCTTGAGATAAGGATGCTATCTCTGAGGGAGGTTGTGATGAGGATGGTATGGCCGAAGACCCAGAACTAACCGAATCCATATGAAGAAGACTGTGATGTCGACCACGACAGTGTTTACATGGAGGTTTTTCACAACGTTGAGCCACATGACCAGCTTCTAAGCACCGAAAGCAAAGACCTTTGGACAATGCCATCGTGAATCTATCCTTGACTGTCAGTGACAGAAAATTAACACATGACCACACAAGATGATTCTTTCGACAAACACAGCACTCCTTGACTTGCGTAGAAGCACATAATGCAGATGTAGATGACCTTCGTTGCGAACTAGGTTTGAAATTCACATGGCTTACACCCTTTGCAGTGCTCTCCTTTGTAGGGAGCTTTGACTCCAGAGAGGGAGGCTGGGAAGACTCTTTGGCTCTTGTTAACTGCTTCAAAAACGTAAACAATGTTTTCACTGCCACACAGTCCTCTTTATGGTCACCAATTTCAAGTTCCCATTTCTCCACAACCCTTTTTGGTAGTTTGTCAACAATCAAAGGTACCAGGATAGGTGCCAAGGTTTCAGATTTAAACTTATCACCCATGGATTCAACGGATCTAACATGTCCGACAACCTGATCGTAGAACTTACGCATAGACACTCCATCTTCCGACATTAAGCGTGGTAAATGAATCAGAGATCTTACGTGTACATCAAGGATCAACCTTGGGTGACCAAATCGTTCCTTAAGCGTCTCCAGAACTGGCTGATAATTCTCGTGAACAACTGCAAATCCTTTGACTGCTTCTGCGGCTGAACCCTTCAAGGATCTCATCAGGTACTCTAATTTCTGCACATCCGCTAGAGATGGATTATCCACTACAGACACTTTTAGCGACTGATAATAGGGCTGCCAACGCAAAACATCCCCATCGAAAGTGGGCAGATCGATTTTTGGGAGCTTCACTTGTAACGTGGGAATCGAAGGTGCTGGAGTTGCTGAATTACTTGACAAGCTCATCTCGGCAACGTGTTTACTTTCCAAATAATGCGTCATCTTTGCCATGTATTCAACCACACGTACACAGTAATTTTCAAAGAGTTATTTTAACTCCAAAAGTGGAGTTAAAATTTTAGGTTAAAAATAACCCCTTTTTTGGGGTTATTTTAACTCCTTAATTTAACTCCAATTTTGGGGTTATAATAACTCCAGTGGGGGAGTCTTTAACTCTATAAAAGGAGTTATTTAAACTCCATATGGGAGTTACTATAACTCCAAAAGTGGAGTTAAAATTTTAGGTTAAAAATAACTCCTTTTTTGGGGTCATTTTAACTCCCAAATTTAACTCCAATTTCGGAGTTATAATAGCTCCAACGAGGGAGTCACTTTAACTCTGCTCCATCAAACACTAGAGTTATTTTAATTTAACCCCGCTCCATCAAAGACTAGAGTTATTTTAACGCCATAATCAGAGTTGTAGTTACTCTCAAATCGGAGTTAAATTAACTCCGGTACATTCACCTATTAATTTTTTAGATAACAAGCAACATCACACAAATTGACTGTCACTATAAAAGGTACAACATTTTTAATTCAATCCTATTCCATTTTCTTATATGAACAATAGTTAATTTGAATTAACAGTAACATTAATGTAAATTTCTAAGACACTAAGATGAAAATAAAGCATGTACAAGTATGTATAAATAAAACATGATTTCAAAATATATATTAACAATTCTCTTAAAATTTTCTGTATTTTCTATTTCCAAAAAATCTCATAAATGTAGTTGCTCTTCAATATGACTTCCTCCATCTGCATGCAACCATGCATGGAGCATAAAAAGAACTTTATAATTAAGTATGAATAGATTTGTGAAATGTCCTTTAGAAAGACTTATGTCCTATAGAGCCTCTGATTATTCAATCTGCAGAAAATACATGGTTAGATAAAACCTTCTTAAATTGTTTCAAATCTTGACTGAAAAACCGGAAGAACTCTGGTGAAGCCCTAATGAACAATCTTTCCAGGTAAGAAGTCAAAACTTCATGAATTCGAATTTGAAGAAAGTTGGAATTCAAATGACAATATAGGAAAATTCAACAACTCTATCTTTTGTTTAAAATTATAACTGGCTTAAAATTCAATTTTCTTAAATTATTATCTGGAACCGGAACAACAAATTTGTTTTGTGTGCTTTAAAAACATTTTAAACTTTTTCCCCTTAAGGAGCATTGAAGGTTTTAAGTCACTAAGTGCTTTAAAGGGACACTGGCATAGGGAGGTTTACGTTTTGAGGTGAACAATGTGCTAAATTTTTAATTAAATGCCTTTCTCCTACACAGAATATTCCTAGAACGTCAAAAGAAGGAAATCAAACGATTTTCTTACAGAAAGAACAAACATTGTTCATGTCGATTTTTCTGATTTACAAAGGAAATACTTTAAAATATCAGCAATCCATTTTGATCCAAGTAATCAGGAAGACAAACACAATTATAGTCTCTGAGAACTGGCACAGTTATTTTCAATGAAACTCAACCAGTATTTTTGGGTTTCCCCTAATTAGAAAGTTTTCCTAAAAACTGGTGACAGTGTCCCTTTAATATCACATTATGAAAGAGCAGCGATGAACTTATTTACTGCCACTCTCTTTCTAGCTTCTTGTTGTTTATCAAGAAGTGCAGCTTCGCAAAATAAAAATGCGTTGCTACACTTGCTAGGGTACATTGTATTAAATACATAATAGCAGGCTACAAGAAGCCCCAGGACATTTGCCATGCTTGTTGAACCCAATGAAAGTACTTCAGTTCCCTCCACTGCAATGCACAGGGGGTCTAGGCACCAGAAGTCACCAATTCCAATAATCCGTGGAGCTTTTGTACCTTTGATTTCTACATCAATGGAGTCCTCATCCTATAACAAGAATGTACATGTATTCAGTACTTGAGCATCTAGACACCGGTTTCAGCACAGTTTTTTTCCTCAAGCAAATATCTGCATTGTAGAACCCATAGACTAAAATTTTCAACCTTTCACCAGGCCCACTGTCACGATGCTTCAGGTAAATAAAACAACAGCAAGAGGAGCATATCAATAACTGCATGTCTTAAAGTAGATGTCGATGTAATGATGCAAAGAAACAAAAATAGTTTGGTTGCAACATGTCCACTTGTGAAAAAAATAAATAAACATTTATAGAAGTGGTAGCCTGTTAAACTTGTGTTCATGCAGGATTATTATTTTAGAGGAAATCTCCACTACTATCGCAAATCGATGTCAAATTTTGGAGATAAAGCCTAAATTCCACTTTGTTAAGTTAGCAAGTGAAGAGAAAGTTTTAGTGTACCAAAAATACTGTACCACCTATTTTGGCTTTTGCATTTCCAGCGCGCTGCCATTTTGAATTACTATGATGTCATATGGCTGCCCATGTTGTTTCATATAAAGGGAAGTTGCTTATTAACAAAAGTGGCAACCATATGACATCACAAAAATTCAAAATGATGGTGCGTTGGAAATTCAAAAGCGAAAATACATGTAGGTGATATTCATATCTAATCTTTTTTGGTACACCAAAACTTTATTTCCAGCAGTTTAACAATTTTGTCTGTGGTGTGGCAAAAAAAAAAAAAATAATAAAAACAAGAAAGGCCATTGGGCATTTTAACCGGCCATTCTGACCCTCCCCACCCCTAGGTTTCACAAATGTTAGCGCGATCCTTTTTTTTTACGAACCAGCGTGACAAAAAGTGTGATTGTGTGCCACAATATTTTGACTATAGCGGTACTGGATGACGTAATGTTTAAACTCTGATGACGCAGCTTATCTTTCTTGTCGCTTTATTTGTGCTGAAAAACGCAAAATCACTCAAACGTTGAATGTCGATATGAATTCGTCCACAACTGAGAATGCTCACACAGGGACGACGAAGTATTTACAATTGTGCCTAGACCTTAAATACAAACAGTGAACATAGCAGTAGAATCAAAATATAACGCTTGATAAACACGAGCTCGAGCAGATCGTCAGAGTATGGGGCACGTCAAGATATCTCATGACGTGATGTTTAAATCCAGTTTGCTAACCCGGTAAACAAGCGAGCGGGGACGAAAGTCGCCCACGTCTTTGAAAGCTAACGCGCCTGTCGAGCCGCAATCGATTTCGCGCTCACTCGCCTGTTTTACTTTTCCTTCACTATCTATCTCTGAACGGAAAGTGAGACTGCTCGTAGCCTTTAGCGAACACCACACGCAAACCACACAAATCCGTCGATAATATTCAGATATTTTCGTTCTTTCAATGCAAAAAGACTCGTAACACCTGCCTTATTAATTAATCTCCTTATTAATGACGATTCCTTCGTAACAACTTCTCGCCTCAAATAAACACTCATTTCTCTCCGTTCACAAGAACTATCATGTACTGATGTGCAATCAACTAATATTGCATCATCATACTAGTACCAATTCCTTCTCTTCCTAGCCCACGCCGGCAAAACGCAACTGTCCTTTTTGTCCGCTGCGAAATACAAGTTAGCCAATCAGAAACCTTACAATCCACTTCGCAACCCCCCCCCCTATAAAACGCCAATGGAAACTGCCTCTCACGCAAAACGCAACTTTCAAAGCAAATCACATTCACAGAGGCGTGATATGCTCCTGACATTCACAAATCCTTCTGACTCCCACATTTTTACACCCCTCAAAATGTCAATCCCAAGAAAAAAACTCCTGCGCTAAAAAAATTTTCACCATAACCACTAACTAGATCAGACAACACAGTCAATTTCGCATTCAATCCTATTTTCGCATTCAATCCTATCAAAAATAATGCACGCGCAAGAAGTGGCGCAAGAAGTTCTTGCGCCGCAAGAACACGCAAGCCCGCGCAAGAAGTGAAAGTGCTAGGTTTTTGCAGTTTACCCGCAAGAACATTCGAAACGCAAGAAGTTGAAAATCTATCCGTAAGAGGGTACTAATGTTACCGCAAGCCGCAAGAAGGCGCAAGAAGTACTGAGGGTCCAGCCGAAGAAACTTGTAGCGCTCGTGTTAGTGTGAGGTATTGCAAAAGTAATGAGAGCGAATCTCGCGCTCTATTCTCTTTGAAACATCACCGAGCTTTCGAGCGATTTTTCGCCGTGTTGGCGTGTTGGCGTGTTGGCGCGACAATTTGCCAAGTCAAGCGAAAGTTCACAAGGCTAATAAAAAAATCAAGGAAGCAAATGTTCGAACAACCGAAGTATCGAAGAAAATTCACATCACGAAATGGAATATCCGCCAGCTTTCCGACTGCAAGATAAACACCCGGTAAACATGATCTCCGGCACATGACAAAACATGAACAATTTTTTTAAGCGTGTGTCAGATACAGTGATACGGGTTCAACTCAGAACTGACTCAATTCAGTTTTTTATTCCATCCAAGAAATAGAAACAAAAAGGTCCAAAAGCTATAATTGTGGCGAACTGCGCGAACTCTTCTTTGACAGGCAAGACAAGACAAGACTTACACATGCAGGAGGTCATGCCATCGCGTGGGTGAAGTCATCAAGAATCCCTGCATCTTTACCAGTTTAATTTCCCAGCAAAAAAGGGATACTCGAAGAAATAGCATAGACATATGATTTCAACTACACATTCGCCTTTCGACACAGCTTGCTGCCCGGGGCTTGCTGTCTTGACGGCTTAGAGAACTGCTCATGCATTGCGTTACAAAATGTCATTCAAGCAAATCATACCAAATTTGCATACGGCAGATTTGTGTTTACTCAGGTTAGAATTGACGTGCCGAATTTCTTTCAGATCGCGGAGTTTTAGTTTCCTTCAGACTTTTTTGGTTTACTTCGAAGATTTAAAATGTGATATCGACTTCAGCGTAATGAGTGGAACTATTTTTACAAACATAATGTGTTTTTCCAATTAAGACTTCGGGTATTATTTCTTCTCATCTGAGTGACCATGTTCATTTCTCACACGTGTGAGCGCAACTTATTAAAAGTATTTGTCCGAGTTTAATATGTTGGTGGAAGTACAGCAACACTGAACAGGTGAATGTCGGTTCTTTAATAATGTGACTGATGGACTGTGCTTTGCCATTGTTCCTCATTTAAGTGAAATAAATCGAGCGAAATCTTTCGCGCCGCTAAGCGTACCGCATGTCTGGGACTCCGGGACACATAAACAATAACATACGCGCGCTTCGTTTGAGTCTCGTTTCTCCCTAGCCGTTAAAAGATAACATAGAAGGCGACCAGTGTCAAATTCAGAACCTAGTGAACTCTTTATCGGATAAAAAATTCAAAACCGAAGAAAAAACTTACAAGGGACCAAATAAACAACTGATTGCAAGTTACAAAGGCAGCCAATTTCCAACCTCGTCCTCAGGGCCTTCTCCTCGTTCAAAATGGCGGTCGGAGAAACCCCTGGCCAAGGCTGCTGAAATACTGAAGGACCTGGGGACGAGGTTGGCCAATTTCGAACGTGCCTTGCGCTACAAAGTGGTCTCTTTTTTACCTTCTTCGGGTTCCGGGTTTTTAAGATGTTAGCGCAAAGACGTTCTTGCGCTTACTTGCGGTCCAGATATCTTACCACAAAGAAGTTCTTGCGGTTTTAACTTCTAAACGCAAAGACGTTCTTGCGGCTTGCAGTGTTCAAGTGCAGGCATCCTGCAAGTAGCCGCAAGAAGTTCTCGGCTTGCGGACGCAAAAAGAAGTTCTTGCGCGTGCATTATTCTTGGGCTGTACTGTACAAAAAACCCCAAACTTAAACAACCCTTCGCCGTTCATATCTTAAATACTGTAAATTAAAAGACAAAAACATAGGAAGGTAACATTCAGAAGACTAACATGCGCATGCGTCTTATATAAAACAGTACCGCTCTTGAGTACCCGTACCACAAGCTTTACAGCACTTTCTTCGTATGTTAAGCCAACTTGCTTTCACGAAAAACTGTGTCCATTTTATAGACCGGCGGTCGCCATCATGGCGACGGCCGGTTAATAACATAAAAATAAATTTGTTGTAACAGTGGAGGCTTCCTTTAAAATAAGCCATCAACAACTGGGCCTCGAAGATTACAATTTGACTTACTTTGCATATTTTTATAAAGTCTTCTGGATTTCCTCCCTTTTCCTTAAGTAGCAGGGGCAGTAAACAAACTGCAGCAGCCTCTTCAATCGCTTAAAGAGAATCATAACAAGCATAAATATGGATGACAGTGATAGGGGATGCAGGATTCTGCAGCTTGTGACCTCTTAAGAGGAACCTTACTCTCCTAAATCCTAAAGAGGAGAAATGTTTCTTTAAGGGTTTTATAATTTTTCTGACCTTTTTTTTCCCAGTACACGTAGTTGTTATCATTTTTTGTTCATAAGCACAATCATAGCAGCTAGACAGAAATGATGGATCAGATTAAAATCAGACTGCTCCCAGTCATTTACATCAATGTTAACTAGTTTTCTTTCCCGTATTTTTATAATACTACATGTAAATACATGTGCAGTTCAATGCCTGTTTATTTTTTGCCAGGTTTTTTAGACACTCTTCTTCAGTTTATCTATAACCACACTATGGCTTTACCTGTTTTTTTTTGATGGGCTGTCCTCTATTGCTTCCTCCAGCGATAACATGATTTCTCTTGCCACAGGTTGTGAACTGGCAAAAACAAGGACTTTGCCAACCCAGTTTTGAAAATTTGTAGCCATCATTTTGACTGGCTTGTCTATACCCAGGACGCGTCCAAACTCTGCCTTTACCTTAAAAGAAAGGAAAATGGATACACTTAAGCTTCTGCCTCATATTGGCAAGTCACTTGACTGCAACTTGTTCTTTGTTCTGTGTGATATGAATAAAGTTGCTTGAGATGACATCTTAAATGTGAGCTTTGAGGTGCATAATAGCACCTACGTGATAAATGTATGTGAGGGTGCTGTGAAGTGAGCAAACACCCTAATGAATCTCATATAGCCAAATGACCCTGAACAGGAAATCAGAGATTGAAGTAACACCAAGCTAGAATCCATAATGGAGCAGACCATTATCTCATGTAGGTGTCATGGGGTCAAATCCCACCAAGGTCAAAGATTTTGCTTTCTACCTCTCAACTCCCTTCCAGGGACATATGGTAGAACTTGAAACTGAGAGGTCAGCACCCATATTGCATACTAAACCAGAAGATTTGGTCAAATCTCAAACTAACCTACATAAACAAAACTTTTTGACATCTACGTACCCCTGCTGAGGTTTTCAGAGCTGGGTATTCTTCTATGAATTGGTTGATGGGAATTGTTTCTTCGAGAAACAATTCCCGTCTGTATGCATGCATCAGTGCCATCAGCTCTTTTATCGTGGGCAGATTCCTATTGCTGGGACGAGCCATTTCCCTCCTCATGACCTTTATGCGTTCTCTACATGTTTCTTGTTTCCCCTTCCGGCATTTCATGACACTCCTCAAATCGTCTTTTTTTCTGCATTGGCTGACTGTCTTCTGCTTCTTTTGTTGGCTTTTCTGAGGATTTCTCACTCTTTGTCCAGTCTTTCTTAGATTTTTAAATCTGTACTTGAAGGCAGTTTCCCAGGATCCCTAAAACAAACAAAAAACAAAAATAAGAAAAAAAGAACTCATTACTAACAGCCTGCATCTCTGTTAATACATGTCAAATAAACCTGCTGATGAATAACACCACTACTAATACTAATAGTGAATCATGTTATCCATAGTATATAACATCAGATGTATGTTTTGTACAAGAAGATTTGAAGCGGGTAAAAATATTCTCCTCAATTCTATTCAAATGCTTGATCAATGGCTCACATTTGCCTCTCTGAGCTCTTAAAAACATGCATCCATTTGGTAAAAATGCAACAAGTGTTATCAATACAACCACTATCCTTGTCTAACTTACAATTCCAGTGCCAATAGCATCTGCAAGGAACGGATATTTGCATATTACTAGGAAAGCCACTTGCTCCCTCTCAGCTTTCAAAGGGAACATAGTGTGTACCCAGATGCTTGAACAGATGTCCCTAGTGGACTCGTTCCTCCTGTCGTTAGTTAGCTTTTTCTCAGCAAGTGCCTGGGTTACAGCTGGAGAGAACTGAGACAAATACAAAAAATTATGAGAAAAACCTTTGTGCAATTACTCTGACAACTATTACCAAAATAGCCAAGATGACTTCAAGTTTGATGATTTAAGGGCAGAGAGCATAACCTTCTTTTAAGTGTCATATTTATGGCTCCAAACTGCTTCAATTTTTGCATGGGGCATTTAGTTCATTCAAAAAAGGCTGCCCAAAGTTTTCTTCTCTGATTTTGTGCCAAGTACAGTAAATGCCAAGGGAGCAGTGGATGGTGGCACATCCATCTCATGTTGCAAGAGTACCACAGTAAAAATTAATTTTGGTTGTGCTCTCAGCCCTTGAATTGTCTGATGTTTTCAGCTAATCGAGTGCCAACAGTACATATGGACATGCAGTGGACAAACAGCTAAGATTTGGTTACAAGTGTTCAATTCTGGTTGTTGCTGATGACTGGACAGCCATTAGGACCCTGTCTGGTTTCACAGCATAAAATTGAAAAATAAAGTTGCTCTTATCAGACCTCTGCGGGTAAACCATCAGTAACAGTTTTAATTCCCAACTAAAATAAAATAATGTAAGGGTATCAGCAGAGGCTGAACACCAGTGTTTGGGCCAGTTGTCGACAGGATTTTGTCCAGCTTCTTTCGATTCATTGTGTTATCATATTTTTTGTTCAAAAGAAACACGTCCACACTGATGAACTTGAAATTTTGGTTGCATGTAAAGTCTAGCTGGGTTAAATATTATTTACATACATAAAATTCATCAAAATATATTTACTTACAGTTGATAATTCACCAACCAGGATGAGCCACTATCACATAGGGGCTCACATTTTGAAAACACAGGAGTTGGCATATTTTGAGAACTAAGAGAAGATGCTGAACATGAAGCTGGTGAAGATTGAGAACTCAAAGGTGACAGGCGTGATGACGACGATGGCACAGATGCAGGACTCAAATGTGATGAGCTTCCTGATGGTGCTGAATTAGTCGAAGTTGACGAGCTCAATGTCTGCTCCCTCTGGGAACATCCCTGTATTTAATGTGGATTATGCTTAGTTTATTGCAACTGATAAAAATAAAAACACACACACATGTCCACTAAGTTGACTAAGGTACAATTTAATTTACAATTTCAATCTCACCTCACTTGCTTTTACAACAATTGTATCAGTGCAGGCCAAGTCATGAAAATAAAGCCAACAATTATTGTTGGCTTTATTTTCATGACTTGGCCTGCACTGATACCAAACACACGTACAAAAGTCTTGGGTATCATTTCACTTTTAATTTCAATCCATAAAAAAATCGTCCACTTGCCAACTTTATTTTAAGGACTTGGCCTGCACTGATACCACAGCTTTTATTAAGAAGTTCATCGCTGGCATCAACTACATTTGTCAATCATCCACAGTAGTAAGCTGCAAAGGCACAATAAAAAAGGTGCTAAACATTACCAAGGCCTTAGTCAAACAAAATGCAAGTTATCAGAACTGTTCAAGTTCTGTTCGATTTGATCGATCTCAGTGCAAAACTATTGTTTTCCTTGGTACGGGCAAGCATGCAAGTCTGTGCTGAAACAGTTTTTTTGCAACTTGAGTTGCATGAGTTTGAGTAAGCAAGTCTGCATTTCCATTTTTGCATTAACTTGTAGCCCTGTTTGGCCAGGGCGTTCTGTTGAAATTCAGCAACACACAATATATTTAGATTCTTGCATCTTTAAAAAAAAATTCCTGCACAGCAAACGGGAGCAAGAAACAAGTCTAGCAGCATTAGAATCTCTCAACTTCCCTCCTTCGATTACTTCTCCTTCATTAATAATTATGGGAACAAAAAGCCATGTTTCCTTCCCAGCCAGAAAATGTGAATATGTCAGAGGATAGCATTTTTGGTTGAAACTTGAAAGGTTGATTTCATCGTCACTTTGGATTCACTGAAACTTTCTTTTGCAGAGATTTTCTTGCCGTTTCGACAAACACTTGGCTTTTAGTTATGCCAATTGTCTCAAACTCACCTCATCTTGTATAAGCTTATCAATGGACTCTTCCTTAACTGCAGACTTAAGGAAACTCTCTAACTCTGCATCCATGATTATCTAAAGCTGATTTAATACAACAAACAAATTTATATTCGGGTACCTAAGGTTGTTAAGCTTTTACATGCTTAGTGCCGGTATTCTCTTAAGTTTTAAAAAGGCAAAGTGCCCAACAATAACTTAAACGGACAGTGTCGAGGGGATTTTGCTCCGGTTTGCAACACATTGAAAAGGTAACAGTCACATTTAATTGAGAACCTATAAATAAGGGTCCATTTCTTGTTCAGACGCCATACTAACTGAGTGAAGCTATAAACAATTGTCTTTGGTCACGGATGGAAACGGATTTCAACTTGACACGTTCACAACGTGACACTTACAACGTGAACGTTTTCAAGTTCTGTGCTTGTATCTTGCGAAAATCATTTCAAAACTTATTATATGGTTTGCACTCCTTGCGAAAATTTACTTGAATATCTTCTCCTTGGCCTTCCAGGAGCACTGAATGAAAGGATGTAATCATAATTTTAGCAAAGTTTTGATGAAACACGAGCAAAACCCCCGAGACACAATCGAGAGCTGATACTGTACGATGCATGCCGCATGCACCACCGCCTCCCATTAGCAGCATTGTCTTATAAACATAAACTCTTAAAGCGAAATAAATCGACAAATAGGAAACACGACTTTCTAAAACACTTACCTTGTAACATAGTCACTTGATGATACGTTTGAGACTGGAACAGAGTATTGCATCATCCTGTTAAGGCATGCACTACGCATGCGTTGGCGTTCTGAAAACATGGCGGACTGTTTCACGTGTTTGTTCATCCCGTTGGATGTTTTTGACATTCTTTCGTTAGTTTGAGAACATTACATGGTGGCAGCGGTGAGTTCTCCTTTGCAATGGAGTTTCCCACACCCTCTCCGATGAAATTTGACGTTCCGAATGTAGCAGAAGGCTGGAAAAAGTGGGAGAAGTCTTTTGAAGTGTACCGCACCGCTCGCGAAGCGTTCAAGAAGCCGGAAAAAGTTCAGGTTGCGTTGTTGTTGCACATAGCTGGACCCGACGCTCAAACAATTTTTGACACGTTCCAGTTCAGGTCCGGAGAAAGCAAGGAGAAATACAGTGATGTTCTTCAGAAATTTCGTGAATATGTGGAACCTCATCGGAATGTGGTGTACGAGAGGTACCTTTTCTGGACAAGAGATCAACAAGAGGATGAACCGGTCGACTCGTGGCTAACGGATCTGCGAACCAAGGCAAGCAAATGTGAATTCGGCTCTGCTGACGTTACTGACACGATGATTCGCGACAAGATCGTATTTGGCGTGCGAAGTGAGCGTGTAAAGATGAAACTTCTCAAACAAAGAGATCTGGATTTGAACGCTGCCGTCGAGATTTGTCGAGTGGACGAAGTTTCAACAAAGCAATTTCAGCGCATGAGACAAGAAAGCACGCCGTCTGGAGGTAACATTGATGTAATTCAAGGTCAGAAGCAACCAAAACGCCATGTTCGACCTTTCCAACAACAGGGCAGTCAACGAGGTATGTGCCATTATTGTGATAGTTCTCACCCCTATGGTCAATGTCCTGCATATGGAAAGACTTGCACAAATTGCAACAAGAGACATCATTTTGCTAGAGTGTGTATGTCTCGTAATACCGTAGATCCTAGCCAAACGAAGTCACTCAACATTCTTCAAGCAGATAACGTAGGGGACGATGGCCCATGTGATGATTTGTTCATTGGTGGAATCAATACTGAGAAATCAGATGCCTGGAATGTCAGTGTAAATATTGGAAATGGTAAGATGGTTGAGATGAAACTTGACACTGGCGCTGACGCAAATGTGATCAATGCTAAAGATCTCGGTGAATCCACAATTTTCCCTACCCATGCTGTACTAACTGCATTTGGAAACAACATCATCAAACCTTCTGGCTTTGTCATGCTTGACTGTAAGATAGGAGCGCGCCCATGTCAAAAATTGAAGTTTTACGTTGTGGACTCTGGTCTGTCCATCCTGGGTAGATCAGCCTGTGAGTCGCTCGACTTGGTGCAGAGAATTCAGCAACTTCGTCATGCAGAGTATTCTCCGATATCGAAAGAGAAGTTTCTTCAAGACTATCACGACGTGTTTAGTGGTCTGGGCGAGTTTGAGAAAGAGTACGACATCCAAGTGAGACCAGATGTGGAGCCAAAGATACAGCCAGCGCGAAATTTTCCCTTTGCTGTACGGGATCAATTAAACGAAACTCTTTTACAGCTGGAGGAGAAAGGTGTAATAGTGTCAGTTGACTCTCCCACTGATTGGGTCAACAACCTGGTGGTCACAAAGAAGAAAAATGGATCCATCAGAATCTGTTTAGACCCTAAGTCGCTCAATCAAGCCATTAAAAGAGAGCATTTTACCCTACCTACCCCAGCGGAAGTCCAGGCCAAACTCAGTGGAAAGAAGGTGTTTACTGTATTGGATCAACGTGATGCATACTGGCAAGTTAAGCTGACGGAACAGTCTTCATTTCTGTGCACATTCAACACTCCATGGGGCAGGAAACGGTTCCAAAGAATGCCTTTTGGAATTTGCTCTGCTAGTGAAATTATTCAGAAGAGGAACTTTGAAACATTTGGAGACATCCCAGGCGTTCACTGCATCATAGATGACATGATCATAGCAGGCGAGGATGACAAAGATCACGATCAAATTCTGAAGAAAGTGATGGAGAGAGCCAGATTGAAGAATGTCAAGTTCAATCAGAGCAAAATTCAGTTTCGAGTACCCCAAGTTCATTTCATGGGCAACATCGTAACGGCAGATGGTTTGCGTCCCGACGACTCCAAGGTACAGGCGATAGTAAACATGCCTCCTCCTGATGGAAAGCCAGCACTGAGAAGACTTCTGGGCCTAGTCAAGTACCTAGCACAGTATATTCCACACGAGTCAGATATCACCCAGCCACTTCGGTCTTTGCTGAAAGAAGATGTCCAATGGCAGTGGATGCCCGAACACGAGGAGGCGCTACAGAAGATTCGAGATGTGCTATCCAGTCAACCGTTGCTTCGATTTTACGATGTTCAGAAACCTGTCACAATTTCAACCGGCCCCTTAGCAAGGTTCCACCTAGACTTCAACGCATGCTTCTCCAGCTCCAACGGTATTCCCTTCGCGTAACGTATACGCCTGGTCGTCTCATGTTTCTTGCGGACACTTTATCACGGGCCTATCTGGAACACCAGGATACCGCTGAAGGCAGTGAGCTGGAGGAAGAAATGGAAATCATGGTCCATGAACTGGTGGCTGACAAACCCGTGAGTGACCAGAAACTCATTGAACTGAAAGCAGCGACAGCCCAGGACAATACTCTTCAAACGTTACTCCATGTCGTCTGTGAGGGATGGCCACAACACAGAAATTTGCTCCCGATGGAAGTTCGCCCATTCTGGCACTGTAAAGAGGAGATTCATGAGGCAGAGGGGTTGCTATTTCGTGGGGAGGCCATTATCATCCCTGAGGCAATGCGGAGAGGAATCAGAGTCCTTCTGCACGAGGCACACCTAGGAATTGAAAAAACCAAGACCCGAGCGCGTCATCTGGTATACTGGCCTGGCATAAACTCAGACATTGAGGAGATGGTTTCACAGTGCCCGATATGCCTACGATACCGAGCAAGCAACGTCAGAGAGCCAATGATTGCACATGACATACCAGAACGCCCCTGGGTGAAAGTTGGTGCTGATATTATGACTCTCAAAGGCAAAGATTATCTGGTCGTCGTTGACTATTATTCGAAGTTTCCCGAAATCTCCATTCTTGAGGATAAAACTGCAGCTACTCTGATCTTGCATTTCAAGTCTATTTTTGCTCGGCATGGCATCCCCTTGGAACTGGTTAGTGACAACATGCCATTTAGCAGTGCAGTTTTCAAGCGTTTTGTTCAAGATTGGGGAATCAAGTTAAACCCAAGCAGCCCCTGTTACCCCCAGGCCAATGGACAGAGTGAAAGATTCGTCCAAACACTGAAAGGTTTGCTGAAGAAAGCTGCTGACGAAGGGCGTGACCCTTATTTGGCCCTGTTGGAATACCGTGCCTCCCCTTTCACTGGCACTGACTTTTCGCCAGCCCAGTTACTTTACAGTAGACAGCTGAGAAGTAAATTGCCCGCTACATCTAGCGCTCTTCGTCCTCGTGTTGCTGATGGTCACCCGCAACTTCAGCAACAGAAGCTCAAGCAGATCAGGTACTACAACCGAGGTACCAGGCCACTTCCAGCTCTCAACCATGGAGAAGCCGTAAGAGTCAGAGTCGGAAATGAATGGCAACCTGCCATGCTTACTGGAATTCATTCAAGCCCGCGCTCGTACACGGTGAATCATAACGGTCAAGAGAAGAGACGTAACAGAAGTCAGTTGCTCAAGACCTATGAAAGGCGATTACCTGCAACCATGACCTCGCCGATGGGTTTCCCGGCTACGCCCGCGTCCCGACCGCAGGAACAACCAGCAAGACAAAGTCCTTGTTCTTCTGCAGTCACCCGACCCCAAGAAGCTGGTGAGATTCCTTCATTATTTCCCGATCAAGATGGAGATCGTCAAGTTCAAACCTCCAGTGGGCGAGTTGTCCGAAGGCCTACTAATCTCAGAGACTACGTGCAGTACGTGCGTACGTACTTCGAAGGGGAGATGTAACATAGTCACTTGATGATACGTTTGAGACTGGAACAGAGTATTGCATCATCCTGTTAAAGCATGCACTACGCATGCGTTGGCGTTCTGAAAACATGGCGGACTGTTTCACGTGTTTGTTCATCCCGTTGGATGTTTTTGACATTCTTTCGTTACTTTGAGAACATTACATACCTGATAAGTTTCTGTTGTATATAGTGTTCTTACAGATTCGAAAACGACCAAGTTCCACACACAATTCAAAACTACTGACACGCAACCCAACCGTCACGAGCGCCGATCGAACGAAATGCCCACACATTCTCTGTATGATTGATCACGTGTTATACCACGTGTTCTAATCATTTCGTGTAGGGTAGGGAGAGTGACAATTCGGCTTTATTATACTCTTAAAGAACTATAATTGCATTCGAAACGATATTATTGTGACAACTGTTTTAGTATACTGTGATTTTATTTGTGTACCCTTCCATGGAATTAATTTTTCACCCGTCTTAAGACTGTAGTTCTTAGATACAACTTAGAAGGGAACGGAGGATAAACACATGACCTTTGGATCGCCATTGGACGCCGCTTTCCCGCTAAAGCGACGCTTTACAAAAGGCTTTCCCGCCAGCGAGGCACTTCGACTGCAAAAGGGAGCAATAATGGCGTACCGCTGTAACCTTTGTGTCAGTTTTATTCGTATGTGGATGAAAACTCATTTTCGTATCAAAGGTAAACGTGCACCAGTAGTCAATTGCATAAAGAGCCTAAAAGCAATTTGGGAATTGCCTATTAAGTGTCCCAACAGATGAGAAGTCCCCTCCCCCCCTCTTCAGAGTAAAAACAAGTCATTGAATAGATTCCATATATAGCTATAGTAATGGCAGTCTGTTAGGGTCAGTGACTAGACAAATAATGTTTATTCACACAAATTCACTAAAATACATAGCATATTAAATACAAAATAAAACCGACTCCTCAAAAATGACTCCAAACAAGGAGTTACATCATCTCGTTTTGCAGAGTTAAAGTAACTCCAGGAAAATAACTCCCAAAATAGAGTTGTTTAAACTCTTGTTAGAGAGTAACAATCACTCCACAATTACTCCCTAAAAGGAGTTGTACTAACTCCTCAAAAATGACTCCTAAAAAGGAGTTCTTTTAACTCCTCTTGCAGAGTTAAATTGAAATTTAACTCCAAACTGGAGTTAAATATAACTCCAGAGGAGTTAAATTTAACTCCAGTTTGGAGTTATGCTACCATCTGCACAATATCAGACAAATTCGCAAGTACCTTACGCAGGATAGCGCTAAGCTTCTTGTGCAAGCAGTAATTATGGCACGATTTGACTATTGTAACGGTTTACTATATAATGTGCCTGCTGTACATCTGTCCAAGCTACAACGTCTCCAGAATACTGCAGCACGCTTAATCACTTTCACGCCTAAATTCGATCACATATCGCCGGTTTTGTTCAAGTTGCATTGGCTCCCAGTTGAATATAGGATTCAGTATAAAATAGGGTTGTTAACTTTCAAGGCAATTCATTTTAAAACACCGCAGTATTTAAGTAACCTACTATCTATCAAGGGAAACAATAGATTTTCTCTACGGTCAGCGTCCAATGGACTGATCCTTGAAGATCCGACTTGTCGGTACAAAGTCACATTAGGTGATAGATCGTTCAGGGCATCTGCCCCCAAAACCTGGAATGCACTACCAAAAGGGATAAGAGACCAGACTAATATAATTACTTTCAAGACAATGCTAAAAACGCATTTATTCATAATGGCTTATTCCAATTTTCTTTGACTGTCCTATGCAATATAATTTAAATGGTTTAGTTAGTCATTTAGTTTTTAGACAATTTGTTTAAATCATGTAATTTAGTATTAGAGAGGATTTTTTGAAGTTTGTAAAGCGCTTTTGATCATATGTAAATGTAAAAAGCGCTATAAAAGTATTAAACATTATTATTATTATTATTATTATTATTATTATTATTATTATTATTATTATTATTATTATTATTATAATGACTCCCAGTAGCGTAACTCCAATTTAGGGGTTAATTTAACTCCCCTACCGAAGAGAATAACTCCTTTTTGGAGTTAAAATAACTCCTTTTGGAGTTAAAATAACTCCCAAAAAATAACTCCAGCTTAAGGAGTTAATTTAACCCCACCATAGGAGTTAAAATAACTCTTTGAAAATTACTGTGTAATTCATACTCACAGTGACTCTCACACTCTTGGTCGATCTCCTTGTCTTCTAAATAAGTACACAACGATGCCTGTACTTCTTGTAGGTCGTTCCACTTACTGGCAATGCTATCTTTTAACACGTGAATCCTTGCATGATTATCCTGCAGTGAAAGCGCTTCATCCACAGACTTGATACTATCCGTAACTGCACTAATGAATCGCCGCAACAGACCAAATACTTCGTTCAAGCAAAGTGATGGCGCCAGTCGCCGTAAACGTAAACACCAAATGCTTTGGGAAACCAAATGGAGAACTAACTCTCCTTTTCACTCGATTGTACAGATACTCGTCGAATCTCCAACTTTATCCATCCGACCTCGAAGGACCATGAAACACTTTATTTTCTAACACAACGCTAACAAACTTTATCGAGCGAAAAACCTTTTACCGCGCACATGGAAATCTGAGTTGACAACAATTATCGGAGGGTCCAACCCCTGGAAACTAATTCTTGCCTATGCCCCGAGCTAACTCGTATTTATATCTTCGACTGTATGTTCCTGGTTTTTAACGATGGTGTTATTATCGGCATAGCGAAATTAAATGGGATTTTGGTATAAATGAAGGAAGCTCATTAAATTTAACAGCGACGGTAGCCAGCTAAAGGACATGGATTGGACGTTTTTTAATGAAATCCCTCCTCCATTTGAAACAAAAGAAGTCACGCCTAGCGCTATTTTAACCCCCCACAAATATTTGAAGAACGCGACGTTAAACGACGCTTTGGTCCTAAAATCGAGCGCCCGGCTTGTTATCATATGTGATTGGTTTTGAACCCACGTCAAAGTGAACTTTGAAATTTTTTTCGGGAAATGGGAGCCCTTGTTGAGTCATCTGAATTCTTTTAACGTGTTTTAATTTCCCAGTACACCACCGAATGATGGAAGAGATGCCGTTTTCAAAGTGATTAAAGTAGGTGCTTTTAGCGTGTTCCCCTGTTCATCCACCCAGATTCAAAAGTGAGTATTTGCGGCCCGCAATCTAAATTGTCTAAGCTAAATTGTATAATTTAAAACATTTTTTGGTTTTTTTTTCCCCCAGAATCACTTCCAGACGTATCCCCGTTTTCAGGGTGATTTGTCCCGGGAAGGTTGTAACAATTTTGTGTCCGCTTAGGGCACGATTCCACTCTCTCTCCCCTCCCCCAAGATAGTTGACTACAAATCGGCCTCCTCGAAAAGAAAAGTGCAGAAAAGAGTAGACCGAGAACAGGTTTCCATAGTTACGTATGACTGATGTCACAGCGAATAAATTGATCTTGCGGAACTGCTAGGGTAAAGATAGTAGCAAGTGGTTCAGACAACAAGAAGGAGGTGAAAATGAGTAGTGGACAAGACGCCGTGATCGCTGTTCGAGAAGAGCGCGCCAGGATTGGAGGCGTTGAAGCAGTGAAGAAAAAAGTAGTAGCTGCTACAGACGAAGGGTTAGGCTGAGCTATAAGTTGCTTCTTTGCTCTCTGTTGTTGTTTCAAATTCTGTTTTCAGAACAACACATACACCGAAGGGATACATTGTTATTGTAATACTAGAAGTATAGGGTAAAGATTTGTTTATATTCACGTGTATTCGGGACCAAACAACTGCTGGTAATCACTGCGACACGAAGGAAGTGTCTATCTTTGTTTATAATATAGAATTTACCAGGTAAAGGGTTAGGCTGAGCTATATGTTGCTCCTTTGCTCTCTGTTGTTGTTTCAAATTCTGTTTTCAGAACATGTAGCATATACACCGAAGGGAGAAATTGTTATTGTAATACTAGAAGTATAGGGTAGAGATCTGTATATATTCATGTGTATCTCTGGGACCAAAACTGCTGGTAATCACTGCGACACGAAGCAAGTGTCTAAGTGGGAAGTTAAATAAGAGGTTAGACAAAAACCCTAAATTTTCTCGAACTGATACTTTTTCGTGTGCTTATCTCTGTCCAGAAATGTTTTTTTTCCATAAAAACAGATTGCTTAGCAGCCTGAAAGGCTAAATGACTTGAAAGAAGATTCGTGCAACTCTGCACAGCTCAAAATTCGGAGCTATTCTGCGAAAGGCGGAAGTGATACAAGGCGCTTGGGCGCAGTCTGTGATTGAGGTAACACTTTCCCTTGACGTCACACATCCAAAATAAATTGCGAGCCTTGAAAACAGCTATCGAACCGATTCCTGTTTTACGAAATGTTTTAAAGGGATAAAAACGGGGAAGTTGACTCTGTTTCCTCAAGAAGAGTTAGTTGCACTTTGGTAGTTGTGAAACTCAGCGGGAAATTCCACCCCTGAGTAAACTTTGGATAGTATGGCATAAATTGTACCGTCTCTGACAGTTGCTTATCAGATTTGAAACCAAAAAATATAGGCTGGGTACTGGATTAAAAAGGCATTTCCTTGATTTATCTTAGCATTGAAACATCATCATGATCATAGGCTAAATACAGGGGACAGGGACTTTATGCAATTTTTTGTTCACTTAAACACTTTATTCTTCTACATGACGTTTGCACCACCCAACCGCAACAGACAAACAAACAAACCAGAGGCTTTCGCTTTCGAATCCGGGCTTTTCAAATCACGCTTGGACACTTTTGAGCGAGTCCGACCGTTATTTTGAAAACATCGCTTTCACGAGCCTTAAATCGCCAAAATAAACACAGAAACACAAATCAAAACACATGGCAACAATTTTATAAGTTTTTATTTCATATTCCTCAGTTTTAAAACTCCTAAATTTCGACTTTAGTTTCGCATATTTGATAAACCGACACAGCCATTATAAATGCACAGCCCACCACAGAAACAGAGGATGGTAAGCCTGTGGTACTTGTAATGCACATTTGATCATATTGTACAGGTCAATTTGCGCATACCAAGTACTAAACTATTATTATTATTATTGTTATTATTATCATTATTATTATTATTATTATTATTATCTGCAGTGTACAACGTATGAATGCATAGAAAATTAGCCACATAGGTCGCAAAGCGTAGCCTATGTTGCTCTACAGGAATTCAATTATTATTATTATTATTATTATTATTATTATTATTATTATTATTATTATTATTGTGATCATCATCATCACTAACGAACACCTTTTTCTATTTTTAGTGTGATCGCCTTTGAGATTAATATTTTGGAGGCAGCTGGCGGGTAAAATTGATTTTCTGGCTTAATAACTTTTAAAAATTGCAATTATAAAGTGTTCGCCACTTGAAAACTAACATTGGGGAACTTGCACCAAATTTAAGCCTAAAGTCAAGAGAAGAAAAATGTTTTAGCTAACGAAGTTCTCAATCATTTTATTTCAGTGGTTATGGCAACAATAACCCAATGCCAGCATTACCCAGCTACCCCCGACAGGCTGCATCACCGCCTCCCAGGCGAATCGTGATCGCTGATCCTCCTGAGCGTGACTGCAAGTATTATTGTTTTGCGTGTGACAGCTACCATGAGTGGTACAATTTAAAAGGAAAAGGTAAGAACTTGCCCTACGAGAAAACAAACAAACAAACAAAGAAAAAACACAAACCGCCTATGAACCCACATTCACAGATAGTGTGTCTTTTTCAATACATGGTATAGCTGCCTTTGATTTGAGGTACCCGCCAAACGTTTCAGTGTAACAATAACGCCGTTTATGTATATAGCTCCTTTAGTTTCCTTCACAGGAATCTCACGCAAACGTGTTTTAAGTGAAATATCCATCTCAATATCAACTAAATGATCGAACATTATCCGACTTTATAGCTGTCGGCGAGAGGTAAAGGTCTAGAGGCGAGGCACAAAAATAAGGGCATGCGGAGAAGCCTGGAGGAAAATACCCAACTCTTCTTCTTGCTATTCCTTCTGTAGTTTTTCACACTTCTGTTACCGTTATTTTTCAGGAATTTGCTGGGTGCTTCCTACTTCTGCTGTTCTATCTGCTCGTCGGAGTTATTTTGCCCCCATTTGCTATCTTGGGCTGCTTGTGTGGGTGTTACACTAGTAACAACGACTAAGATGTGCTGTATATCAAGACTACTTGGCTTATAACAATGCACAATTTTGTTTTAGAAAAATTGACTGAAGGCCGGTTCACCGGCCTTCACACGATGCACGGATTAAATAACTTACACCGAGTATCTACTTCTGAAGTGATGCAGAAAGAGAAACCGCACTTTTTCAAACCGCGCAATAGCCCAACAATTATTCCTCCATTTTGGAATAATATAGTATTATCAAACTTTGCTATACGGGTAGTAATGTTATCGTATTAGTGAACTTCAATGTTAACATTTGTTAGACAGTAATGGAAAATGTTTACCTCGTGTTTAGAGTCCTGGTCCCCAGACTCTTCTCCTGATTTTACAAAAAGCGGATCACAAACCAAGATGGACTGTTCGATGTCTTTGCATAGCGACATGGACATGGACACTGTTATCGCTTTATAAAGGTTGCGCGAGGCCACACGCACCCAATAGCTTCCTAATCGTTTCCTAAGAGTCTCTGGATTCGGACTCCGAGTTATTTTTTAATTCGCCAATGCATTCTATCACCGTTTCTTGAAACGTGTTAATGTGTATGGTCATTCCCAAAAGGTTTTATCCCTGAGCGGAAAAAGCATGGGACGTCTGATATGTTGGTATTATAAATTTCAGTTTTGGGTGTAAATCCCTCCACTTTTGTCGTGGCTTTCACCATGCAGTGTCAAATGCCCAGCTTCTTTGATTGCATTTTTTTCCTTCTCAGGATTGAATTTTTAGGTGCAATCTAGATATTATGTCGCTTTGTGAATAGACAACGCTATTGAGATGATTAAGCCGAAACGTCTAATGCACGAAGTAAACGTTCCAGTAAAATCCTTAACTTTTATACAATACATGATTTTTATCAAACAGTTTAGCTAGTTAGACCATATATTGCATTTAATTAAACTTATTCCAGTTTGAGAAGCGCCAATAAACTAGACATCATACGTCTTAGAAACAGTGGAATTTTTCTTTCTTATATTTGGGGAGCAGGGATGGTGCAGTCAGCATCATAGGTGTGTTGTTTGTCTCTGATTCTCTACCTGATGCGTCCGAAGACCCGGACACACGGCACGACACACCTCTACCAAAAGTAACGAAAATGTATCAAGTGTCCATCTCCTAAAAGTGTAGCGCATATCCTGCCCTTAGTAGTGTAGAAGGAGACGTTCAATGACGTGCAACAGCACAACAACTATCTGCCAACAAACAAAAGTGCTTCGTAGATTTTGTGTCTTCGAAATTTCGTTCTTGTTATCAAGGCGATATTGTTAGACAACAGATCAGGAGCGACTTCGCCTGGCGACTGACGCGCAAACCTTGTGCCAGGGCTCTTGTCGTTTTCGAGGTCAAAAGTCGTCGATCACAAACCAAGATGGCGACCAATGGCGTGTCTTAGTTTTTATAGCACTCGGCATGGACTGGGAAGGAACCGGCGACGGCGACGTCAACAAGAACGTCCCTAAACAAAACGTTTAATTAGAAAAACAGTGACTGCTCGTGCGTTCTACATCTTGGTAGACATTTTTGCCGTCCTCTGCAAAACTACTACGTGAAATAACTAAATTCTAAGTTTTATGAAGAACGTGAACACACAACGGTGATTGTGTGAATCAACCAGAATGCCACCTCAACGAATTCAGATCGTGGATAGTTTGGCTACATTAGACAAATCAGAGGACATAATTGCACGATTTGGAAAAAAAAATCGCGCAGTAATAACGTAAAATTTCTTCGGTTATGAGGATTGAGGAGCTGAACCTTTTTGAGCTCATCTCAGGAACATCTGTTGGTAATCTAACGTTGCCAACTTAGAAAAGATGGTTCCCTTCGACATAAAATGGGAGCAGCCCCTACTATCGACTCAGGAATAGGTAAGGGAGCGTAAAAATCGCTTGCCACCAAGTGGGAAAGCAACGCTTACGTAGGGAGCTGGCCGGTTCCCCAAGTAGACGTCTTCGTCCTTCTTCCCGGGCTTCCTAATCGCGCGTCGTTTTTCCACGCGAGAAATGATTTTCGCGGTCGCTTATGTATTCTTTTCGTTCGACCTCCTTTTAGCGGAATAAGGAGCTGCTCGTAGTCTTGTTTCGACCGCATAGCGTAAAAGTTGGCGCATAGACAGGGAAGTTAGCTCAGTTTTGATGATGACAATGAGAGGGGACTATAGGGACAATTACTTTCAAGTTTTCACAACTACGCTTGATGCGACTCGCAAAAAATTGTGAGAACCAAGCCCTCCAGAGCTTCAGAGGTAAAGTATTCATACTTCTGAAAATGTGAGAATATAAGCTACATTCTGAAAATGAGCAGCGGACAGGACGCCTATTCACTGCTCGAGAAGAGCGCGCTAGGGTTGGAGGGTTGAAATGGCAAACAAAACAGCGATAGCTGCCAGGTTTTCATTGTGAGAAGGTGGACGGGTACCTTTTGACAGAAATCTTAACTGTTTGGTGGGGACAGAGAAGGGAGCTGGCCACTATTCAATGGCTTACGAAACAGGTTCTCTCAAGAAAAAGCAGACGAGAAAGACTAAGGACAATCATTCCAGGTTTCTGACGTAGCTACAATCGGACACCACTGGGAAGAAATTATGATTATTTGCCAAGCTCTACAGAGCTGCAGGGGATGTATACGAATGACAAGTCAAACAAACCACAAGCCATAAAAACTGAAAATGAGCAGTGGCAAAACGGACGCCATAATTGGTGCTGTTGTACAGGAAAGCGCCAGCCGAGAAGGCGTTAAAGTGACGAAGCAAACTGTGTTTGCAGCTACGGATGAAGGGTTAGTGTGATATTGATACTGATAGGCCTTTTATTCGTGTAACGTAAAGGATCAAAATTATTGTTGAAAAATCTCATTCTGTTTTCGGTTACCCCCCTGCATAAAGTCTTTTTCGATTTTTCGTCTCAGTAGTACAGATAGCCAAACAGTTTTAGCAGCTATTTTATGTGTAGCCTACTCATTACTGAAATTTGGTGGCTAAAGCGGAAGTAGTCAGAACTGTACTTCGAGAGTACTTTATGTTATAATCTTGCTATTTCCGCAGTTAACTCCAACTAATTTCTCGCTACTTTTAGTCATGTTGGCCGTGTTCAATTCGTTGTGCGTCTGTTCAAAGACGGAATAGAATTTTCGAGCATCTGATCCATTCATTGCGTCAGTCATCGTAAAACGTCCTTCACCGCAAGGTCAGTTTTCCTGAAGTATAATGTCCAGAACCTGTTCTACGGTTGAAAGTTAATTATTAGACACTATGCTGTTTTAATTTAACCAGTTTCTCGTTAAAACAATAACAAAAGGAGCGAAGGCCAATTGAGGTCTTGTTGAAGATACCGAGAAGTAGGAAGTAACCCCTCCAATGGTTCGAGATAGCCATGGTAATTTCCGCAATAAGTTTTTGTAACTGAAAGCAATCGACAACTTCAAACGAAACAGCTTCCGGGTTAGGGATAGCGTTATATTAAAACTTATGTACGGACGCCTCAAATAGGCAAACTTCAGTGCAAAAACTTGGGCTGCGAAAGCACTCCAATCAAAGACATAAGCCAAGGTGAGGATCGTGAGAAACATACCGCGGACGCTGTTAGAATGTAGGAGGTCAAATTATTAATTAGATGGATTGCAGAACTCGCTAAACGGTATTTTCACCAACTATAGCTACAATCCCGGCCACAAAGCTTGAAACAGTTTGTGCAAGTGAGCTCCCCTTTCCCCTTTTCAATGTTGTTTCTGACAAAAAAATATTTTACTTGCGTCAACATTGAATGGGGGAGCGGGGTGTTTCAAGGAATTGTAGCCGCGATTGTCTCGAGTGGCGGGAAATTTTTTGCGCATGTCTAGTGAGCGATAAATCAGACTTAGAAATTTTCGAGTGAATTGCAAGGTGATAGTGTGTGACAGGGTTGAGTTCATGGCTCGAGAATTGTAGTGTATACTGATCACCGTGTCTTTATGAATTGTCGCTTATACTCGTTAGAAACATGGAATAAAGGAGTTAAGATAACTTTTGACAAAATTTACTTAATGGTCGTCTCTAAACGAGATCACGCCAGAGTTCAACGATTATCATAAGCCCCACAAGATTCATTACCACCTGAATTACAGAGCCTACGGCGTCAATACAAAGTGAATGTCGTAATAAAGTTAAAAAGAAAGTAAATGTCTTAATAGATCCCAAAATAGATTTTTTTTCTCTTGAGGTTTCATAATATGGAGATGACAAAAACATTCAAAATAACGGGAACAATACTTTGAGTTCGGTGTGATTCTTTTTCAGTAAGGTTTTGACCGACGTAGGCACATACTGTGTATTAAACTGAAGCGTTAAAATGACATTGTATTTTGTGCAGATAGCCTAGTTTTTGCACCAGTAAGCATGAGTTGATATTTATTAAGGGTGAGTGTATTGACGCGAAGGAAACCGAGATGATGAGAGTTCGTTGGCGCATTTCTAGTTTCTTTTCGCAGATCCCTGAAAAGGAGCAAAGTACTGAACGTTCCTCCGTGTCCAAGATGTTTTGCGAAATTCATTCTAAATGACACTGAACAGTAGTTAGTAGCAGAGAAATATCGCACTGTTATTGTTTTAACTAATTGCGCAATTATATCTGTTAATGTTTCGACAGACGATAAACCATCACGGTAAACCACTGTTTTTTCTTTTATTTTGGAGTAATCCGGCCTGTTATGACAACAAAAAGTAGGCATAAATGTAGCTCAAAATCCCTTCTAACTACTTGCTACTCACTTTAGAAATGAGATAGTGTATTTTAACCTTTTTACAACGGTAAACCATTGTGTGATTGAATTGAGAGTCTCACTGTGATCTCCCTTTACAGTGACAACGGTTTACCGTTGACACGTTACCCTTTGACAGAGATAACATCAACGTATGTAAATTTCAGTAGAAGTTTTTAGGAGAGTAAAAAATCTTTTTTATATATATATTTTTAAATTGCCCTTTAAAAGTAGCTTCTGTGACGTCTCTTTGTAGACATGCAGTCTTCACTTTGCTAACATGCATATTTTAAGACCGATACTAGTTACCAGTCAACGCATCATTTCACTGACAATAAGGAAGCCCTTTTTATAGGCCTGAAGATACCCAACACCTTTGCTATTAATAAAGCGACGAATACTTCGAAGAAAGACATCCGTTTCTGAATTGTTCATCTCTTTCATAATGCGCCTAGCAGTAAAATTCCCACCGTACGCCTTAATTAGAACAGGGCCCTGATAATACGTCTCTGCTGTCGGTCCGTTAACTTTTGACGCCTACCTCGTCTCAAAGACGTATTCTCGTCTTCGGAGCGATGAAAAGAACGACGCTGAACATCCCTTAGCTATAGAACTTTCATTATGGTTGCAGGTAATCGATCTGTTTTCCTCGCGATTTCTCGAAGAGATAATTTCCTTTAGGAAGACAAAATAGGTATCAAAGCTCTTTCTTCTGATGCGGATTGTCTCGAATAAACCATTTTTGTTAGTCTCCTGTCATCCGTAAAACTCTCCGATATGTACAACAGAGTGTTTATTTTTATATTATTTCCACCAACATAACATATTGCGTGTTTTGGAAACATTACTGGACATGAAAAAATAACTGAAACATTTGTTGCTTCAAAGAAACACGCTATTCACATCACTATCCTTTCGTGACCAATTTACCCATGTCTACGCTAATGCTTTAGTTGTTGTAATATCAAAACATCTGATAACATTATCCAGACACCCTGTTGTGCATCACACAATCCCGTTCACAAACCTTGAAACAGTTTGTGCAAGTGAGCTCCCCTTTCCCCTTTTCGATGTTGTTTCTGACAAAAAAATATTTTACTTGCGTCAACATTGAATGGGGGAGCGGGGTGTTTCAAGGAATTGTAGCCGCGATTGTCTCGAGTGGCGGGAAATTTTTTGCGCATGTCTAGTGAGCGATAAATCAGACTTAGAAATTTTCGAGTGAATTGCAAGGTGATAGTGTGTGACAGGGTTGAGTTCATGGCTCGAGAATTGTAGTGTATACTGATCACCGTGTCTTTATGAATTGTCGCTTATACTCGTTAGAAACATGGAATAAAGGAGTTAAGATAACTTTTGACAAAATTTACTTAATGGTCGTCTCTAAACGAGATCACGCCAGAGTTCAACGATTATCATAAGCCCCACAAGATTCATTACCACCTGAATTACAGAGCCTACGGCGTCAATACAAAGTGAATGTCGTAATAAAGTTAAAAAGAAAGTAAATGTCTTAATAGATCCCAAAATAGATTTTTTTTCTCTTGAGGTTTCATAATATGGAGATGACAAAAACATTCAAAATAACGGGAACAATACTTTGAGTTCGGTGTGATTCTTTTTCAGTAAGGTTTTGACCGACGTAGGCACATACTGTGTATTAAACTGAAGCGTTAAAATGACATTGTATTTTGTGCAGATAGCCTAGTTTTTGCACCAGTAAGCATGAGTTGATATTTATTAAGGGTGAGTGTATTGACGCGAAGGAAACCGAGATGATGAGAGTTCGTTGGCGCATTTCTAGTTTCTTTTCGCAGATCCCTGAAAAGGAGCAAAGTACTGAACGTTCCTCCGTGTCCAAGATGTTTTGCGAAATTCATTCTAAATGACACTGAACAGTAGTTAGTAGCAGAGAAATATCGCACTGTTATTGTTTTAACTAATTGCGCAATTATATCTGTTAATGTTTCGACAGACGATAAACCATCACGGTAAACCACTGTTTTTTCTTTTATTTTGGAGTAATCCGGCCTGTTATGACAACAAAAAGTAGGCATAAATGTAGCTCAAAATCCCTTCTAACTACTTGCTACTCACTTTAGAAATGAGATAGTGTATTTTAACCTTTTTACAACGGTAAACCATTGTGTGATTGAATTGAGAGTCTCACTGTGATCTCCCTTTACAGTGACAACGGTTTACCGTTGACACGTTACCCTTTGACAGAGATAACATCAACGTATGTAAATTTCAGTAGAAGTTTTTAGGAGAGTAAAAAATCTTTTTTATATATATATTTTTAAATTGCCCTTTAAAAGTAGCTTCTGTGACGTCTCTTTGTAGACATGCAGTCTTCACTTTGCTAACATGCATATTTTAAGACCGATACTAGTTACCAGTCAACGCATCATTTCACTGACAATAAGGAAGCCCTTTTTATAGGCCTGAAGATACCCAACACCTTTGCTATTAATAAAGCGACGAATACTTCGAAGAAAGACATCCGTTTCTGAATTGTTCATCTCTTTCATAATGCGCCTAGCAGTAAAATTCCCACCGTACGCCTTAATTAGAACAGGGCCCTGATAATACGTCTCTGCTGTCGGTCCGTTAACTTTTGACGCCTACCTCGTCTCAAAGACGTATTCTCGTCTTCGGAGCGATGAAAAGAACGACGCTGAACATCCCTTAGCTATAGAACTTTCATTATGGTTGCAGGTAATCGATCTGTTTTCCTCGCGATTTCTCGAAGAGATAATTTCCTTTAGGAAGACAAAATAGGTATCAAAGCTCTTTCTTCTGATGCGGATTGTCTCGAATAAACCATTTTTGTTAGTCTCCTGTCATCCGTAAAACTCTCCGATATGTACAACAGAGTGTTTATTTTTATATTATTTCCACCAACATAACATATTGCGTGTTTTGGAAACATTACTGGACATGAAAAAATAACTGAAACATTTGTTGCTTCAAAGAAACACGCTATTCACATCACTATCCTTTCGTGACCAATTTACCCATGTCTACGCTAATGCTTTAGTTGTTGTAATATCAAAACATCTGATAACATTATCCAGACACCCTGTTGTGCATCACACAATCCCGTTCACAAACCTTGAAACAGTTTGTGCAAGTGAGCTCCCCTTTCCCCTTTTCGATGTTGTTTCTGACAAAAAAATATTTTACTTTCGTCAACATTGAATGGGGAAGCGGTGTGTTTTAAGGAATTGTGGCCGCGATTGTAGCTCCACCAACTGGAACAATTGAGAAACTGACAACGGATTATTCTATTCTACTAAGGCATATGACGTGGTGTTCGAGGATTAAATAAATTTATCCGCTTTTTCCTTATACAGGTAATTCCTTCTCTTATGTGTAAGACCATTTTTGTGCAACACGCACTAAGATTGTGAAATCCAACAACGTTTTTGTGGTCATTATTTGGTTTTCTGATCAAGTTCATTTGACAATAAAATTTTTCAGTTAACTGAAGTGTACTCAGGGCAAAGCTGTCAATTTTCTGTTTTCCGTTTCTTAATACGTGTCACAGGGTCAGTGCTAGAGCATGTAACTTCATGTGGTTACCGGTTCTCCACTCCTTGACATTTCATCTAAGCGTCACGAAGTCTCTCTACCAGTGATATTCAAGGTGGCTTCCCCCCCCTCTTTTTTAAAAACTACAACTGTAGCTAGAAAAAGTTACAGTATTTTATCCAAATTGAACTCAAAACTAAACAATTAGAAGGTCAGTGATTAATGTACTTGCTTATCATTGATCTAAATTCACAACTTTTGGGCAAAACGAGGATAACCAGGATCTTATTCGGTGCTATGTATGTTGTAAAACATTGGTATTCCATTTATGGATCCTTGGGAGCTCCATTGTCAGGCGAGCCTACATCTATGTATTAAGGGTTCTCATGGGAAAGATGCAACAAGTCTAGCTACATACTTTCCGACTTCACCGGCTTTCTCTTCAGCAGTGAAATAGCAAAAGCATCTACCCGCACAATACATTAATGTGAATACGGAAAAAGCACTTAGGAGACACATTTTAAGCAAAATAATAGGATCGCTTTACCAACGCCATGTTTGTTTTCAGAGGCGGCGGAGCGTTTTGAAACGTGGAGGGGGGGGGGGGGGGGCTCATTGTACATCAAACCAAGCGCATACCCCTCCCCAAATTTCCCAAAATGTTCTTTGCGTAGTTCGCTGGTACAAGCAAACCTCTTGGCCATCTTAACATTGTCCAGTGCGTCCGTAATTGATTTATGGCAATGCATAAGTAGGTAGTTGTTCAGACGATCCTGCTTCATGGTGCTTCTTAGGTAGTTCTTGAGTCGTCGGAGGGCAGAGTAACCTGACGTACTTCGGGCAGCACAGTTCTTACTGCATCAGGTACGAGCTGAAGCTGGTGCCCTAGCCTGCCGCAGTCTATGTCAGTTCCAAAGCAAGACCTTTGCAGCTCTTCCAAATGCTCGTTGAAGTCGTCGCTCTCTGCTGCGTCCACGAGAAGTTTCTCCACCTTCACTTGGCTTGGTTGAATCAACTTTCTAATTGCGTTTTAACTTTGCTGCAGGCTTCATAGTATTGCAACCTATAGTAATCCGGAGGACTTTCAAACCGATGAGGAGGAGCTCCGTCATCAAGCCTGTCAGGGGCTCTCCTCTATCGCGGCATCACTGGTTCGCCAGACTTACCCTCTGAAAAGGAGACACTTGACTCGTAAAATTTATTGAACTCTGCCTCTGTGCGTAGTCGTTTATAGTGATTCTTGGCTAGATTTGCAGCAGTAATAGCTTTTTGCAGAGTCGTATCTTTCCCTTGCAGTGCCCAAACACAGAGTCAAAATTTATCGGGGCTTGATAGCACTCCGTTTGCCCTCTGTCCATACTCGTCGTGTGTGGTGTCGCCTATTTCTTCCATTGTCTGGTGAAGTACAACGTAGTCTTCAAGAATAACATTGAATGCTGCTGGAGTTGTTCCAAAAAAAATCCTACAAATATTATTTCGCAGAGCGCGATCCTGATGAAACGAATTGTGAAAATATCACGAGACTGAATTTTTTGCCGAGCCAATTTCATGCTGCGCTAGCGGGTTCGAAACAGTTGGGGGGCCTGAGCCCCCCTAAATTTTCGTTTGGGGGTTTGGGCGTGTGTTGAGTCGCGTCATCAAATAATATAAAACTGCAAAGCACACGCAAAGTGTGTTTCTGGTGAAGAAAGAGGACTTTGTGTTGCGTCTTACATGGACATTTTTTTATAAGTTAATAATTTTGTATCCATTTTACCTGAAATATTTTTCCAAGGTCGCCCTGTTTTAGTTGAATTGAAATTTGCCAAGCTGATAAACTCGGTTTTACGTCAAAAGTAATTTTTTTCAAATTAGTCAGTTTTATTACTTTGAAGAGTTAATTTGGGCAAACGGAACGTCTAACGTAAAATGCAAAGTATAATACTATTTGTTCATTTTTTCTAGTGTTGTTGCAGCGCAAGTTACTACTGTCGAGAAAGGTAAACCCTTGGCAATTTTATCCATTTCCAAGCAACGTTTCTGGTTCTTTTGAAGAACAAAGGGTCTACAGGGACTGATTGACCTGCCCATGGATAAAACCCAAGGCACTGGTCAAAAAATCTTCGATCATTTGGTCATGTAAAAAACAGTGGGCTAAATTCACTTGTGCAAGACGCACTGAAAACCCATACAAATTTCTTTTGAGGGTGCAGCTTCTTTTAAGTTATATCAGTCCCTTTATCCAGCAGATAAATGCTTATCCACTTGAATGAACTGCACCGGGCCATTTTTTTTTTGCATCTGAAATAAGGATTTATCAATTGCTCCTTTTTTTGAGCAACTTTTTGAGCAACCTGACCTGGTCAGTTTTTTTTACAAATGTGTCACTAGTTAAATAAGAGCTGTATGTATGAATACAAACCTAGCAGCTCACTTCGCTCTTCAACTCAAAACCTGCTCGCTGTTCCACCAACAAAGTAAAAAACTGGAGACAGCGCCTTCCAAGTTGCCGCACCTAAGCTATGGAACTTGATGCCCAGCAGTATACGTTTGGCTAGCTCTTTGACTAGTTTTAAAAGCTTAGTTAAAACGTTTCTTTTCAAAAAGTGTTTTCCGTAGTTATTTGAAATTGAACTCTTACATATTCTAATTGGTTTTTAGTCTCTCTTTTCTTTGTTTTTATTCTTTTAATCGATGTAAGAGTATAGAGACTTTGTATTATGATCTAGACTGCGAGTAGTCTCTAATGACTACTCGCAGTCTAATTATGATCCTAATACTTATTATTATTATTATTATTATTATGCACGCTATTCTTGGTGGAGCCCGGGGCCCCCCGTTACTTGCCCCGTCGGGCTCTCTACCTAGTCCTGACCTCTCACGTGCACTGCTGTTTTCTTGGTAGCCTGCGTGCAGACATCTCTTAGATCCTTTGTTGAAGCAAAGGAAAAAGGAAATAGGAGACTTTGCACGAAGGGTAGCTTCTTTAGCAAGAAACTTCCAAATTTTCTCTCCCTGCTTCAGTATATAAATTCGTACCAGCAAACTTTTTAACCGGGGATAACCCACCGATCATCATGGACCAACATGCACCGGAAAATTAATAACACGCTCATTTGCTTCATGCCATAGAGACTGGGTTTACAGAATGCATTAACTATTTGGGTTTGTTAATCGATCAACTGTTTTAACGCGAGGCATTATTATTTTTAACATTGAGAGGGGCGGTTGGCCACACAAACTGGCTAGAAGCATGTTTTGGACCGACATTTGGCATTCGTCAGCTTGCACTGTTGATCCACTAAAAATCAAACAACAATCATGCAGTAACAGAGAAGAACTGTTATTTGTTGATTTGCTTGTTTCTTTAGGCCCACGGCCAGTTCCAGCTACAGTCCCACTGTGACGGTAAGATCGCGTCGTGAGCTTACTTGCATGGGATGCGTACAAGTGGTACGAGTTAAAGGGCCGCAAAGGTAAGAACTCGTTGGACGTCATTTTTCAATGCTAGCATCTCTACAAATTTGTAAACGCCTTGTTCATAAAATTTATTCACTCATCTGTCTTCTTGGCAATGAACTAAAAATTGTTGGGAGAGATTGTAACACCCATTCCTGCTCCCTTTGTTTGAGCATTTTCACTCACATTATCGTTCCGGGCAAATTTTCTTTTTATGCCCATTTCAAGATGGTGGACAACTGAAGAGTTTTACTAGAAGAAAAGAAAATATCAGTTCAACTTGTTCAGAAGTTGGTTGGATTCAAGTCTGATTCTACGCTGATTCCTTCAAATTTCATTATTGAGTTGTCCGCTTCTCGACCCAGCCATCATTCAAGTACGCATACTATCATCCTGGTGTTATACTCAAAAAATTGGGATTTATCAACTGAGTTGATAAGGTAAATTTGCCACCCTAAAGAAATTCAAAAGCTGACGTTTCCAGCGTTAGCCCTTCGTCACAGCGAATCCAATTTTTGTGTTTCACTTTCCCACCGACGAAGCACCAGTTTCTTTAGAAACTGACCCCTTTATTCATTTTTATTTATACTTACACCAACTGTTTCAGTTAGTCTTGTATTTAGGCAAAATATTTGCCGGTCATTTTGTCACTCGTTGCTCAACCAAGTTCCTCAGAAGAGACAGGATTTAGAAGCGAGAAATTAGAGAGCTTCCCCCTAAAGATTTAGATTTTCGTGTTTCAGAGGCTTTTTTGAGGTCTTCAATAGGCATTAAGGACAGTCCTTTGTAGCTCTTGCGTTTTTCTACAATTGTCGTCACTTTCAGGACCAAATATTAGTGTGCATCAATTGAATATTTGAGTGTTTCGCCTTCTTTTCTTTTTCAGGTTTTTGCTTGGCTGTGTTACTTCTCCTGGGATATTTGATCGCCGGAGTTGTTTTTGTCGCCATTTTCATCTCATTTGTAATCTTGTGGTGCATCTGCACAGAGATAATATGTGCTCCATGTTGCAAAGATAACGATGAATGTCGGCCAACGGCATGGATTTAGTTCTGGGTGTTGTTTCGAATGGTTTCATCTAGCCCAGTTCACTTGTTTTCTCGTACTAGTTTCTGAAGCACATGAATCACATTTGAAATTGAGCTGAGAAAAATGTATACAGCAAAAGGACCAGGTAATCGATTAGCGTTAAAACGGACTGCTGTCGGTCCCGATAACATCCCTTTTTGGATCTGGAAGGACCTCGCTGACATTTTCACCCCTGTCGTCACAAAGGTGTGGAACCTCTGCCTCCTTACCCAGTCCTGGCCTCGGTCATGAAAAGAGCGAATGTCTATCCACTCCAGGCCCTAAAGTTGAACTTCCTATCGAAGACAAAGACTATCGAGGAATTAGCATAACACCTGTCATAGTGCGTGCGTTTGAAAAGGCAATCTACAGGAATCATGCGAAAGATATCGTGGATAGATGTAAGAAGCGTAGGTTCATCTCATATAGCATAGATATCCACGATCTTTAAGAAAAACAAAGTAAGAATATACCCACTAAAGTTATGGGCTTAGAGGGTCACCCGCTGTATAACATGTTGCCGGAGGTTAAGAACACCAGATACCAAACACGAAGCATTTTATGAGGTCCTTTGTTAACCGCCTAACTTTTAAATACGAGCTAGCTCTTTAATTTCATTAGAATATTATTGTTATTTCATGTACTGTTGCTTGCCTTTTACACTCATAATTTTTGTAACATATAGGATATGTGTGTTTGTCTTATGAAATAAAGACATTATTACTATTATTATTATTATTATTATTATTATTATTGCACAATTCAGAGGGTTAAATTTGGCCCGATTGTTGCCCCAGGAAAAGGGAACATGCAAAATTCAGTCAGAGATTCAGTCTTATTGCACTGGCCTTGTTGCCAGCCGTCCTTGGCAGGCAATCGAATATCTCACAGCGTAGTATCCTGTCTTGATCGATTAACACAGGGTTCAGACGGGTCATGGAAACCCGAAAAGTCATGGGATAATAGAATTTCGTTTTTCAGGCCTGGAATGGCATGTAAATTAAGTGTTTCCATGGAAAGTCATGGAAACTGAAGTTCATTGTACAAAATATTTTCAGCAGTTGTTTTTTTCGTGAATAAAAAAGCAAGAAGAAAAAATTAGTACTGGGTCTAGTTTACGTTTTCTGAAAACAAAAGGCCCATCAAATTAGGCCATGGAAAAGGTTAAAAGTCATAGAAAAGTTTCTGAAAAATTTTGGAATTTTAAATTCCTAAGAGGGTATTAACCCTTTAACACTGTAAGAGAAATTAAAAAAACACTCGAATAGTAAATCCATTTTAACGATTGTTAATTAAACGCTTCAGACAGTACGTGAGGCGGACATTTTACCCGTTGTTTGCATATGTGACAGAGCTGAATAACGCTCAAAATGCTCAGCGGTGCTAAGCTGAGGCTCTGGGATGGTTTGTCATTTTAAGAGGGCCTGTACGGTTGTAACGAGAAAAATGGTTAAGGGTTAGCTTTGTGTCAGCTGGACAGCACTTAAATATTTGAGAATCAGTCAGTTAGAGAGATACGTTTCTTTGGGAATTTGGTATGAATAATTTCCGTTCTTTCTGTACATGGGTTAACTCGTACTCCATTCTCGTCCCCAGAGCCCACGATCCTTTTGGTCTGCGCCAAGGATCAGACCAAAAGGATCGTGGGCTCTGGGGACAAGAATGGCCGTACTCCTGCTATCTCGGGTATTTTTGTTTTTTGTTTTTGCTTCTCTTGAGCGTCTGAGTTGACAGGAGCCAACTGCATTTAATGCGTTATCCTGCTGTCTTTACACATATGGAACCTACATGTGTAAAGGATACAAACGGTTCTAAAACACAACAAGTCATATAAACAACGAACTGTCCACCATGTGCTTAACCACACACCGTTCGTGCGCATGCGCGCCATTTACTAGTTTCCAGTCTCTACACATGTAGCGGCCGGCGCTAACCACTCAACTCCGTACCATGAAACAACAAGGAGTACAATGGCCACCAAAGAGTCTATTTCAAATGAATTTTCAAGGGAAGAAGGAGGCTCAATTACTTTTTCACCAATTTTATCTGAGAGAGAATCCACTTTCATCCAGGCCATTCAGACACAATTTCGTTCACAATATAACAGCTCTCTGTAGCTTCACAATTAACTGTGGTAATTGCATAATTATATTGTTGTACAACGGATGCATCCGGCAAGTCAAGCAAATAATTAGAAACAGTAAGGTAACTAAGGTAACCTAACTTTGTAGAATAAGATGCTTCTTCATTGTAAATCATGTTTAAAAGAGTGTAACGTACATTCTGTTTTTATGGGAACGTCTCATTTCAGTTCAGTTGAGGCTGTTCGTTTTTTAATTTGTTTGAGAATTTTAGGCTCGAACGTTCTTAAAACGTTCGAATTGTTTACAACTGGGAAAAAGGCGTTTTGCAGTAGATCCACTCCGATACCGATTAAAACAACAGCTTTGTTGCTGATATCCAGCTATATACATTTCAACTGATGCAATTGAAATTGCAATGCGTTGTACATATTTGTTACTCTCGAATTTTGCCTCACGTAATGTAAACTACTGTAACCTATTACGTTTCTGTATGTTGTGCATGCTCCCCCCGTTTTTTATTTGCCGTCGGATAAGAGGATAGAGCCGCTAGGCCCTTTTGAGCTCAGCTTACGTTCCTCGCTAATATAACCCCTGTGATCAGGGAGAAAGCAAATTGACGGTCGTGTTCAAAAGTCTGGGCTCGATTCTTAAGGTCAAAACTTTGTTCGAAAACTATTCTTTCGAGGGCTAAGATAATTTTGTGTGAGCGAATCAGGCAAATACGATTTTTTGGCGAAATGTTCGACTGGGTAGTGTAATTTGCGGGTCGCCTAGTTGCATGCCTTGTTCTCTTTCTCTACTCTTGCGCGAGTCCGACCGTTATTTTGAAAACATCGCTTTCACGAGCCTTCAATTGCCAAACTAAACACAGAAACACAAATCAAAAAGCATGGCAGCACTATTATGAGTTTTTATTTCATTTTCCTCAGTTTAAAACTCCTAAATTTCGGCTTTAGTTTTGCTATAAATTGGATAAACCGACACAGCCATTATAAATATACAGCCCACCACACAAACAGAGGATGGCAAGCCTGTGGGATAATCGAGGAAAATGAACACGCGAGCGAGCCCGACAATCGCTTTCGTGGAAAACCTTCATGGGGGCAGTCCGATTCCCTAGGTGAACGGCCTCCTTCAGTTCTCCGGAACACGCGTTGCTTTGCCTCGTGTGTTCTTTTCGCTCGACTTCCTTTTAGCGGAATAAGGAGCTGCTCGAAGTCTAGCTTCTTTCGACAGACGAGGTAAAAGTTGGGGGGGAGGACAGGGGGGTTGGCCCGGTTCGATGACAGTGGGAGGGGACTTGGGACGATTACTTTAAAGTTCCCATAGCTACGCATGAAGCGACTCGCAAGCCCTCCAGACCTTTCAAGGTGAAGTATAAATTTATATGAGTGTAAACTGAATTTTGAAAATGAGCAGTGGACAGGACGCTATTTTTGCTGTTCGGGAAGAGCGGGCCAGGATTGGAGGAGTTGAAGTGGCGAAGAAAACAGTGATAGCTGCTACAGATGTAGGGTGAGTTTGTATGACATGGATACTCTACTATAATTATATTCTTGGATTTGTGTAACGCTTAAAGCTTAAATGCTGGAAAGCCTCCTGATCCGGGTTTTCGTTATTGTTCAACCCCTACGATTTCCAACTTGATAGTAAAAGTTTAGTAGGCAAGAAATGCTTATCACTAAAAACGAAACAGTTTTCTCGATAGCTTGCTTGCCAATTCGAGGAAAACTGATGCGGAAGCAATCAAACCCTGGCGACTCGAATTACTCGCCACTCAAACATATATAATAATGTTTTCAAATACGATACGTTTTTGATTACCGTGCTGAAAAGCAGCACTTGCACTAATATGTAGTTAGTGATAGTGATAGGTTTTGCTGGTAGATCAGGGATAGATCTAGAGTAGTGAAATTTTGTAGTCGAGCTCCCTTTAGAACAACGATTGGGTGATTCTTGAGGGAACATCGAGCAGGACTACTTACACATGTGTATCAATTTAGCAACGGATGGAAAGTATAAAAAAAATCAAATTTTTTCGTCACGCAAGTGAACATATTTAACTTACGGATTTTTTTTATGGAGCATGCAACAAAGATTTTGATTTTTGTCGTTTGGCGTTGAGATCAAGGTCACTAGTCAGTAAAAGGGAGTGTCGGCATTAAATATGCAAAATATGCAGGTATGAATCTTTGTTCGTTATAAATTCACCCATTTACTCCCGGCCTAATGCTTATGGTTTCCAAGTTGAAATCAAAAGGAATTCCAAATTTCTCTCAGCCTGAAATAATTTATTTGCAAATGAACTGCCGGCAGGCAAGTTATCTTGACATGACGAGACCAGCACTAGTAGATAATATGAAGACGGTGCTTCACATTAGGTCGTGCCGCCCACTTCCCTGTTTTCTCCGAAATCAATAAAATTCATAACGCAAAAATTGTCACTAATCTGGTGAACCGTGAACGATGTCCAGTGAATTAAAAAACTCAATTAACTTATAGAGGAGACCCGAAATAGCAACAAACTGGCCCAGTCGTAAAGTTACACATTAAAATACCTAAGTGGTTATACACTGAAATTCAGTTCAAGCGAAGTTATACACCGCCCCTCTTTTTTTCTCAGGCAGCTCAGAAGGCAGCTGCAATTATTCACTTTTTAGAAACAATAATTATAAAAGCAGTTCAAGCTATTTTCTGAAATTTCAAGAGTTTAAATCCCCGACTGTAGCGACCAAAAGTTTAGACAAGCTAAGCTTTAACTGCATGAGACATTTTAAAGTTTTGACGAATTCTTCCACTGAAAGACTGACGGCAAAGACGAGTAATAATAGGGGTCACGAGTTTATTTGCTAAGCGGTTTTGAGTTCACTGAGGTCAGTTTGCTCTAGAGAAATGAACGGTAAACATGTTGTACTTCACTTAGTTAGTAATCTATTTAGAGGTTTCTTCTTATCAGTAAGGTTTACGAAACACCTCAGTTTAGGTCAAGTAGAGTCGAGAGAGCCTGATAAGTACTTGCTGGAAACTGATCAGCGGTAACTTGCGTCACATCTATAAGGGGGTAATAACCAGGAGGGAGTGATGAACTCGCCGCTCGGCTGGTTCGAGGTGTCTGGCCATCGTGACGTCACGACGTGAAAAGCGCGCGAGTTTGCCGAGTCTTCAAAAATGGCGCTGGCAACTATGTTAGAGTTCGGGCTACAAACGTATTTTTTGTGCTATTAAGCTTTCAGCTAAGCTTGTTTTCTTTGGTAATGGAAGTTTAGTCATCCCTTTTTTCGATATAGGTAAGTGGCTCTTTGTCTTAACGTTAAAATCACACTTAAATAATATTTTAAGAGTCATGTTTACTCTCTGCGATCGAAGAATTATGCGGGAAAATTATTATTGTCCGCGTCCCAAAAAGTGTGTTTATTTCAGTTATATACCACAGGGAAACTTGAAACTTGGCTACGGACTAGCCTATAGTTTAACAAAAGTACCCAAGTTGAAACAAGTGGTATAGTATTTGCCAAAAAAATGATCAGTCCGTTTGTTTAGCTGAGTATAATAGAGGGCGAACCTAGAAGGGTATGTTTAGCACTTAAAAGTTAACTTTTCTTACCGTATTTGCTTCCATCTTCTGTATAAGGAAAGAATAGTGATATTTAATTGCTAGGGAAAGAGTAATCGAACTTAGTAAATTTTTGCCACCTCATTTAACCCGTGTAAACTACACTTTTGCGGAACAACATAAAAATCTGAATCAGCTCGCAAATTATGCGGGCGCCTGAGGAAACAAGTCTTCGCTGATCTGGTTCTGTACTTTTTTATGAAAACTAATAGATATTTTTGAGTACCATTTGGATCAGTGATTCAGTGATTTATTCTCAATACCTCCAGTTTCCTCTAGATTCAGTTGCTGTCCAGGTTGCATAGTGTTTTAGAAAGAGTTTGACCGTCTACTTGATCCACAACTGACGATGACCGTTTCGCAAATAAATTGAATTGGTCCTGTCATTTGATTTTCAAAGCTTAATTAATTTTAAAACAGTCAAACTGAGGACCATTCTAGTAAAGAGAGAGCCTTGTTAACCCTTAACATCAGTAACCTGAGAAAGTTGGCGTTTCAGATAAACTGTGGTTTTTTATTATTATTCGATAAGAGATCAGCATAAATTTGGCCGGAAAGCCGGCGTGTCAGCTGTTTTGCCTCGCCTCCAGCAAATGTTGTCATCTTTGTCGTTTTTTACAAGATAGTTTAGCAAAGTAAGGAATTACTGTGGTCCATTATTAACTTCGAACCAAGCACATGAATTCACAGTAAACGTTTCTTTGTATTGGAGTATTTTTCTCCACATTTTAATGATGTTTAAAGCCACTGATCATTTTAATGAAATTGTTACGCAATTTTATTTTCCTAAAATTGGAAAGAGTTTATACATATAAAAGTTATGTTTTTGTCTCCAAGCGACACATCTTAGGGTTTCTGAGCTACAGCTTCTGAAATGTGATCTTGATCACGATTTCAATCGATCGACCAAAGCGTCCATGAAATCTTTTGAGTCTTATCGCCAATTGGTTATTTTGTTTTGAGGACCAATTTGCATTAAGAATACTTTTTATGTTATAGCAGGCAGCATACCTTTCGTTCTTTTATTGTTTTGATCTGTTCTTTTTGAGAAACTGGACTGTAAACATTTGCGAGGAAGCCATTTGTTAACTTTCCTTTGAATTTCCGGGGCAGATTTATATGTGACGTCACGATGGCCAGACACCTCGGTTTTTCATTCGCCAATACCGGCGCTTGTGCCCAGGCCCAAGTTCATCACTCCCTCCTGGTAATAACAGTATGCCCTCAGAGCCTGATTCCCCTACTCGCTTAAATAGCCACGATTAATTAAATCTCCAAGCTTAAATAGAACTTTATTTCTGAGAGACAAAGCAACAATTCTTGCTTTATGTTAAACTATAGATGTTATTCTTTTCAATTGTCTATATGCATAAAACTATTGAATTGAGTCTTTACTTTATACTCTGATGTGACTTGTTTTTCAGCATTGTGCAAACAGAGAGCATCATCAGGCAGCCCGCCTCAATCAACTTTCCAGGGAGGTAACAACTTGTGCAAGGTTGTTTTTTTCGGTTTAATTAGTCTTTTTTAGTTTATTGTTCTTTTAATTTAACACTACCGTTTTCTAACAATTTATGTTCCCCTGCGCTCAGATTAAGCTTATGAACAATACATGTTATAATAAATAACGTTGGTACACTAAATACAACATTTAAGGTAACAGTGCTAAAGAAAATGCACAAACAAGAAAATGATTTAGTATCTCAATCAGTGTAAATCCCGAACAACACTGAATCCTTAGTTATAGTTTATGCAACATACAAGTATATGCAACCTTGTAAATATTAAAAGTATTCTGTTGTGGAAGTATTTCACTTCAATAAGTCTGTCCGGCCTGAGAATCGACAGATGTTTCTGTTCGCCATCGTGTCCATCGTCTAAGTAGTCATCTGAACTTCTTTATTGTAGCTGTTAAACAAGCCCAGACTACGGTATTATAACTTTTATTAATGGGGGCATAACAGGGCTTTTTTGAATAAAGTTATTTGAAACAATTCATAGCAGATAGGATACTTGGTGAAATAACTTTTTTTTTGATATTCTGATCACGTTGTAACGTGGTAACTAGAGCTCACGTTTTATTTTGTGCAAACCAATTTTAAATTTATCTTTCAATTTTTTTCTAGTTCTGTTACAACGGAAATCCATACCGTGGAGACCGTACGGTAAGCGCGAATTTTAAAAAATATTTTCTATAGCATCCTTTTCTTTTTCTTCTTCTTGTTGCTATTGTCCCCCTTGTTCTCCTTCTTTTGTTGTGTTGTTTTCCTTCTGCTTCTTTTTTGTTTTTGTTGTTGTTGTTGTTCTTCTTCTTCTTGTTATTTTTGTGCCTGTTGTTGTTGTTCTTCTGTTTGTTCTACAGTCAAACCTGTATTAAACGGTCAGTTGTCAAAGCCCCGGAAATCGTTTCCCTTAATTACTGTTAACTTAAAACTCACCTCTATTAAGTGGTAGCGGTCAACCTTTCAGTAAGGTCCCACAGAGCTGTTTCTATTGCTCTGACCTGTATTAAACGGATACTTTGTACAAGAAAAATAGTTCAAATACTGATCAAATATTTTTAGAAATGACGAAGATTGTAATGGCATTGCGCAAATTGTTATCATTAAAATCTCCGGAAGCACACATTAACAACTGTATTTTTTGTTCCGCTTTGTTCCCGTTTTTCATGTTGTTACTTAAGATATAGCCCAGTGAATGTTTCTGACGAAAGAACTGTGCGCTATGTTATCAAATAAGAAATAATGCTGTTTTAACTAATCATGACGTGGAATTCAGTCCTGGAACCTGTATTCAATAGCCATTCCCCGTGGGTGACCACTTAATACAGGTTCAACTGCACTTCGTTTGCTGCTTTTTTGTTCATCGTCTTCTTCTTCATCTTCGTCTCGGCGTCCTCGTTCTTAAGTCACGCGAATTGAAATGGTAAAGCATCGATCAATGCCAAGGTTCTAGTATCTCTTCACGAATGCTTGGTGCACTGCTCAGTTTTATTTTCAATGTTTTTTTTCCACGAGTTCCAAGAGAGAGTGACTAGGGTGTAAGGGGATAGGGAGGTGTGAAGGACTTTTGGGGTTTGAAATTCGCGATTTTGTCATATTTTGGGTTTCAAATTTTTCCTGGTATGTTTTTGTGTCGTGAGATTCTGGCAGGTATCACTGTTGAGTTTAAATTATAAGATAAAGGTCACCTACGTTGTAGGTTCTGTTTAGATATGAATTAGGCTTGGTTTATTTGGCGCATATATATTATTGGCTTTTTGATGTTGGTTTTTTTGAGGGGGGGGGGGTGGTAGTTTTGCCCATGAAAATTTTTTGCGGCATTAAATTATCGCTCCATTCGCACCCCCCCCGTCACTTTAAGATGCAAGTTGCCCACCCCCCTCCCCACCTTCTTTCCGGGCAAAGGACTCGCTTCGTAGAATCTTGGTACTTTACGGAACGAAAATTTATCTTAGCATTCTAAAGATTACGCAACATTAAATAATGGCAGGACCATTCTCGATTGATAATTATGATGATTAAACGAAGGATTTCAATATATTTTTGATAGCTTATACTTTTGCCTTGGAAACGTGTAAAACCAGTGACAAGCATTAGTCTTTGGTCATCAGTGACTAGGCTTTCATACAAAATCGATCATAATGACCTGATAATGACATTATCAGCTGTTGCAAAAACGGGTTTGCTTTGAAATTCGTGAGTCCGGCCTAGTGGTTTTGTATCGGGACCGATTCAAATTTTAACACTGAATAATGATGGAAGGACTTAACTTGAATTTGTTTTACTGATTTTCATCGACATCAGCTCTCCAGTCATTCAGCCAGCATTACCCGCTCCCCAGCCCGTCGTGGTAGTCCCATCAAGAGAGCGCACATGGGTTGATTGGTGTTTTGAGTGGGATGACGGATACAGTTGGTACGATTTACATGGCAAAGGTAAACGGGCCTTTAAAGGCTAATGACCAGGCCTGCCTCGTCCCTAGCGTCTCTCCTTGTTCTATGGCGGTGCACGTGGAATTGTGGGACGGATGCACTATCCTTCCCACAACGCCCCGCGTTCCGTGTTTTCCTTGTGATATCGGCGCCTGGAGACAAGGCGGTGACCAGGCAAAAACTTTTAACCATTTTAGTCCCAGTATCAAACTATTTTTAGACCCATTTTTGTCTAAAAATAATACGAAAACAGACGTGCGAGTATACATCTACCATTTTTCATTTTGATAATTTTTGGGTATTGGAATCTTCAAGTTGTTTGAGTGTTTTTCACAAGATTTTGACTTATAAAGGCATTACAGAGAAACAGAAGAGTCAATACTCAAGGAAATTGTATCGGGAGGTGACAGTCAAATTGAAAGGAGTAGGGCGATAACAATTTCGTTGGGGTAAATTTTCCCAATATTGAATAAGCCAAGTACAAAAACTGAGCAAAATACAAAGAATGGAATAAAAACGGAGCTTTGTTGTCTGAAGTAACTTTATTGGAAGTAAAGAAAGTTGAGGCACACGGTTAGCTAGGGAAGGCTATTTCGATAAACAACTAGATATTTTTTGTTGCCATATGTGATCTCTCAGTGTCTTGTCTGTGATAAATTAACGCTTCCATGATTGATTTTATATTAAAACTAAACACTTTTCTCTGTTTTCCAGGTATTTGCTGGGTATTAATACTTCTTCTGTGCTATTTGGTTGCCGGAACTGTTGTTATCGTATTGGGCCTCGCGTGGTGTGTCTGTAAGTGTATAGCAATTTTCTCAGATGACTGATGCTACATGGCCGAGATTCTGGATATCCTGTTAAAATAGAAGTAATTTCCTGGCCCCTACCTTCATCCTATCGGGGGTGGAGGGTACTCAATAAAGTTTCGTACCGGGAGGCATCTCCCCGAGGTTCAAACCCTTTCCTGTTCCTATACTATAAATCATTATATCGATATGGTTCCCCTTCCATAAACCTTAAACAAAAATTGAACCCTCCTATACCTCAACTGATAAGCTAAAATCAGTGGACCATCGCAGGCATTTAGAGCGTGGAAGGTTTCAAGCTTTCGTATATTATCATCCTGTGTAAACTTGCCACCTTTTTTAGTACTGAGTACTTACTTCTATCCTTTCAAGTGTAAGGTATATTTTGGTGAGCCTTTCAAACATTAAAATAATTTTTCTTACCCTTTCGTATACTGCAGTTGTTTTTAAAAAGGCAAACCTTTGGGGCGGAGCCTCCACACATAGCTAACTGTAGGGAGTACCTCCGGGGGCCTTTCTTTGACAAAATAGGGAAGTAATATATCAAACACGAGAAAGAGTGTTTCATCAGGATATCCAAACACCGAGAAGTGGGTTGAAAAAACGAGGCGCAGCCGAGTTTTTTAACCGACTTCGAGGTGTTTGGATACCTGATGAAACACTCTTTCGAGTTTTTGATACGGCTTCTCAAACCATTCATAATTCTTGGAGAAATTCAAGGCAAAAGTTCGCAAAACTTTATGCTAATTAAAAGATCCGGTATCCAAACCACCGTCACGGTAGTGATTTCCTTTGTTTTCTCTTTATGAATTATTAATGAGTTTGAGAACTACGTATACACATCGGATACTACCAGCTCGTGAGAGACTGAGTACGAATACGACTTTTTAAACCTAGTGAACATCTCCAATTTCGTTTCTAGAGCCTTCTTCTTTACTGGTTAGCAACTAAGGAGGAGCAAGGGTTCTTTGGGTATTACTGTCTAGTTTGAATTCCACCGTACTCAGTCTTGTTCTTGTACTCTGATCTGAAGGTCCCGGTCGAAATTTGAAGAACGAGTGTAGAAGTTGAGTTTAGACGATGTAACCAAGTAGCTAATTATATCTTGTTTGTGTGACGAATAGTTCCCAATTATTTTAAATCTGCTTCGCGATAAGGGGCCCCACAGATCTCCCAATATAAGTAGCAAGTCGTTAGAAATTACTGATGTACTACTTAGGTCTGAGTAAAGCTTCGTCATATGAAATACAGTGACTTCACCCACAAGTCGTCTTCTCAAAATTCTCTTTTATTCAGAAGTTAGCTCGTCCAGACAAAATATAATAACAATAATTACGAGCAGGAGGGTTGAAACGTAAAACGTTTTCAAATGATTTGAATTTTTGTCGGTTTGTTATCGTACTGACTCAAAGACGAGTCCAAAAATTTTATACAGACGAGGCGAAGCAAGAGATTGTAAGAGATTTATGGTTTAACTTCAAGTGCTGTGAGAGTAACTGTCATGGTGTGAGGCTAGTTAACTTTACCCTGGGCCAGTTATTTGTTGGCGAGTTGGCCTGGTGGGCGAAGTGACCTGCGATTAACCTTTATATATGTATGGTATGTTTGAAGTCCATTCCCAGAGGGTGAATGTAGTGGCGATATAAATCTTGCACTGTATCACTTTTTAGTAAAACTAAGAAAGATGCGTATGACATTTGAACGGGTAAAATGAAATCAGTGGTTCGAACTTTTAGGAGACAGGATTGTATGGTAAGAAAAGTAGATTCCTCACACCAGTGAATGTGTTGAAGAGAACGTTTCTGCACCCAGTTCCATGGAGATCGACTGTCCAGTCGATCTTACTATAAGCTTCAAGTTGGTCATAATACGAAACGCTTTTTTGGTTTTTAAAACCGACTTTTTCAGGGTTGGCCAAAGTCAGTATATCTAAGCGAATTCGGTTGTTAGCATACAAGTTTCGTATTCGACTGGAGTCGGCTAATAACTAGTTTACAAATGTCGACCAATCACGAGTTGCCAATTTTCCTTTTCACGCCATTGTAAAAATGGCGGCCATTTGCGTTTGAGCACTGACTGGCACGTCCTAGCTTTTTAGCATTGGTTACGCACAAAATTCATTATGCACTTTTGATGGCGTTTACGTTTATTTTCAAGGTAAACGGCTAGTTTAAACTTAAAAATGTTTGATTTATAATGTGAGGTAAAGCAATCTTCATTTTTCGATTTACTTAGCCAGTTGAAAAACGAACTCGTACTTTTTATGTATATTCTGATGTATTGTAAGGGATTGATAGTTATATAGCCAATAGAGTGGTCCAGGCGTTATTGTTCTTAGGTACATTAAAATTCAAATTGAACATTGTCTGGAGTGACTTTTCTGGTAAATGCTGAGGGCAAAATTCTTCAAAATATCACAAGGGTTATACCACTGATGAAAAAGAAAAAAGAAGGTGCTCTAACATCCTGATGCCTGTTAGACTATAAAGTCAAGACATGCCCATGATGAAAATCAAATTTGAACAAAGCCGGGTTTTCGAGAAGTGCAACGCCATTTTTCGAACGCATCCAGCCCGGTAAGCCAATCATTTGGAACACCGGCGGTACTCATCTCCTTGAATCCAATTCTCTCATTTGTAGCTGGAACAACGGAGGAATCCGGATATTTCCATTCTAGAGAAATGAACGGTTGATCAATTTTTCTCCAACATGTCTAATTTCCCTCACCCTCCCCCGCCTCCCCCGCTAAAAAAGTTCACCTGCTGAATAATGGCCTATTCTTTTCGGGCAGCATGCCATTAAGCTTACTCAGTTGCGTGAGGATTCTAATCGATTTTGCTATCACATTTTGTTGTGATTTCTTGCACTGGGCCCTCTTTCACGGCACAGTTTCCTACAAGAATCGCGGCCGGGGTGATGTTTTCTTCAACAGAGCACTTTTCGTCACACGCTTGGTGTGACACAACGAGGGGTCGCGATGTCGAACCGCGCTGAGCCTGGGAAACAAAATGCTACCAGTGGGACTTTGGAAGTAAAGTATCCAGGGAGAAGCTCAAGCAACTTGGACTGAAAATGTACAACAACGACCGCGGTAGAGATGCCATCATTGCTGTTCAGGAAGAGCGTGCCAGGATTGGAGGTGTTGAAGTTTCGAAGAAAACACTGGTAGCTGCTACGGATGAAGGGTTAGTTTGTAACTCATTGTAATGATGTATCTCTCGTAACCTTTCCTCACTAATCACTATATGCTATATAGCGCTCGAATGACTCTTTTGTATTTCCATTTCCTTTAGTAATGAACTGAATACATGTCAGTCCTTTTTCGTTTGTAATGGCAGATATTTAAGTAGTCAAAATCTAGGTGCTTTGTTTATGGTAAGGAAGGCGATATCGAACGGTCGCCTGCATATTGAATTCGGCGAAAAGGCGGAAGTGATGTATGACACTGGGCAATTTATCACGGAATCGAAAATAAATGTACTCTGTACACGTCACAGTTAAAACATCTTTCATTATAGTTATATGCTTCATAGAAATTTGATTAAGACGTCATGGAAATCTGGTAAATTTTTACACGAAAAATTTGTTAGGTACCCGTACATACTTTGTTGTCGTTCGTGCGAATGTCACATGATCTTTTTGTCTGACTGAGCGTGTTCTTTACACCATCAAAAGTAAGATTTCAGTTTTTATGGTGTAAAGAACTCTAACGTGACATTTCGTCTTACCTTAGACGAAATTCTACCAAAGTATTACCTAAGATTTCGTCTTACTTACGACATTTCGTTTTACCTCTTACCTAAGCGCCAAACTAAGACGTTTTCGTCTTAAAAATAAGACCCTTTCATCATAAGCTGTTTATTTTTCCAGGTGACTCATCACAATTATCCAAATCTCGTACCCGAAGGTGCATTACTAGTAAATGAAAGCACTATGTGACATAACGCCTGTGGTCGATCTCCTCTGAAATGCACATGATTTCTCCATGTATGCCAGGCTGTTCTGAACTTTACTGAGCTTCAACATCGGCTTGTCCTATTTCGCTCAGTTTTGACGTGAAAATGGTGATTTTTCTGTAATATTTCGTAATTTTCTCTCTGGCGTCAGCTGGGAAAATGACTGACATAATTGAGACTCAGTCAGACCGCAGTACTTCATGAAAGGTCAAACATGTAACTGTTGCATGCCAAAGTCCAAACTCTGTTGGTTTAAGTCGGAATCGGTCATTTTCCCCTCAAGTGAGCCGCAGTTGCGTTCAGGAGTAAGAATATAGCTAAGGCTCGTTTAGAACGTCGAGCTTGATGTGCCGAAACTAATGCAAATGAGCAAAAGTGATTGTTATGGCTAATTTGCAATTAGTTTCAGCACATGGAAAGTTGGGCCTGCGATGGATTTTGTATTGTTTCTGTATAAATTATGCTCAGCAGCAAGCTTCATAGTAACACTTGTAACGTCATCCTTGTCAATATTATTTACAGTATAGATGGAAAGTCCGTGCCACCACATGTATGTACCACAATTTATCGGTGAATATAAAGTTTCTGCAGTATAAAGCTAATCAGTCAGTTTTACAAAATTGGCCAGCTATATTTTATACTTACTTTTCTTTTTTTTAGTGTTGTTGCAGTCCAAGTCAATACAGTGGAGCCGGCTGGGTAAAAACAATCAACTTTTATTGAAAGAATAGACCACCTCGTAGTGTTTTCTAAATTCTGTATTTCGGCTCGGACAAAAAAAACCGTCGATGCCACCAGAAAGGGCACCTTAAAACTAGTAAAACCAGTGGATTTGAACGCTATATCTTGCCTAGATGCGATATGGGCCAGTGCGTTATGCAACGTTCTGCAGTAGTAATGTGTTTTCTCCGTTACCCGGTATGCAAAGAAATTACTACTGCCATATATACGTCTGTACAAATTTCGAAATTCGCTGACCTATATCTGTTTTCTTGGTAGATACTTATGCAATTTTTAAGTGCTCTTTCCCGTTTTATGGATGGTTTTTCTGTCCAAGCTAAACCACTAATTAACCAGATTGAGAAAAACTACTCTGATGTGGTCTATTATATTCAAGTGTCGGTTTTGTACTTTAAGCGCAAAGAAAGTAACTTCTTTTAGTAACGTTCGAACTGCGATATTCTAATCTTTAAAATATACCTAAGGTTGGGCAGTCACCGTAGCGGGCACATGAGGAAACAAGAAAGTATAACGGGATCAAGGGTCTTATTCTTGAGTTTTAATTGGCGGATTTTAATTCATTTTGTTTGTTACTTTTAGCAGTCCAGTGGCTTTCGTCGTAATTACATTTGACGCCAATGAAAAGAAAAAAAAAAAAAAAAAACCTCAACGTTTAATAATGTTAGTTGGGGTCAGTTAAGCTTCAGAGTTTGCGTGTTAGTAAAAAGCAAAAACTTTTTATTGTAATTTCAGTGGCTACACGTACCGTCCCGCCCTACCAGCACCTCGGTACCAACCATACCCTGCCATAAGCTATCAAGAGAAGCGAAACTGCACGGATTACTGTTGTTTAGCTTGTGACAGTGAATATGAGTGGTACAAGATAGAAGGAAAAGGTAGGAACTTAATTACAGATATACTATAATCACTTGGAAAAAAGGAGAAACTTTTGAAAACTGGAAAACAAATTTCTGAAGTCTTGGCTAAGCGCGAAAGAGAAGCCAAGAGAGTTGACGATAGTCCAAACTCTCTACGCTGTCGTTGCCTCTGAAAACTGAACTCTTTCGCGCGCGGTGTTATGTGTTGGTCAGCGGTTTTGTATATCGTGAGCGTGCGCATTAAACAGTTGAATTGAGTTCGCCATACATGACATATATAAAATGTAAACAGGCTAACTTGGATGCTGCATTTCGCTGAGCAGTCCATTTTCTTTTTCAAAAAACTTTCGAGCGTAAAACAAAATGTATGAAAATCGGGGTAATACTTTGGCGCATGCATAAAACAAACCTTTCTGTGGTCGTTCACTGCCTTCAATGCAACATTCATCATGTACTAGTTCCATCCTCGAATTGTCTCGCAAGGCCGTTGAGTGCGAAAGTTTTGAGTAAGAATGCTTCATGTAATCCCACAGAACCGGAGAGTCAATTTTTCGCGTATGGAAGAGCTTCACAGTTTTCTTTGCGTATTTTGCAGGTTGTTTCTGGGTGTTGATCCTTCTCCTGTTGTATCTGATTGTGGGAGCTATTTTGCTGCCATTCTTAATCCTGTATTTCATTTGTTTGTGCATATGTTACCCACTGGGATGCTGCAAAGATAACGACGACGCAGACAGACCACTCTTCACTTCGTAAACAAGAAAGTTGCGCGCCGCAATGTAAATTTGCTTAAAATAAGCTTAAAATGGAAATGACCTATTTCCTAGACGGTTTTTCAGTGACCTCTGGTAAAAGGGACGGTTTTCGATTGGCCGTCTAAGTAATCACGTTATGTTTTATAAAAATATCACAGAGCTCCACTTGGCTTACGAAACATATAAAACGCGCTTTATAGCTAATTAGACGACAAACTTCTTTTTTAACAATCAAAACCAAAAACCGAAAATTCGTGACTAGGCTCAAGCGTTTCTTTTCAGTCAATCCATTTTTAGATTTAGTCAATCAAACTCGGGAAGATGAATGGGTTAGTAGGTAAGTAGTAAGTAGAAATAACAGATCACTTCGGTGACGTAACTTCCGAAGGCCTTAATCACCTCAGAAATTCTGATTTAATTATGATGAAAAACTAATTTTCATTCGTAAGATGAAAAAAAAAAAAGGTGCTAAAAGCAGCTCGGAAATTCGATGAATAAGATTCCGTTCCCTATTTTATTTTGTGGGACTTAAATTTTTAGCTAAGGAATCTGAACAGATCAAACTGTGTTGTTACAAAAACGTCCCTTAAAAGGCCCTGAAGTTGGAAACGACGATGAAAGTATTTCGCCTCACATTTTCTCGTAGGTGCTCCTGAGTAATGAATGAATTATGAGAAAGTCGTGGATCGTAATTATCTATCCTGGAGCCCGCGTTTCTCGAAACTCACGATAACTTTCCGGGCCCGCGGTAAGTATTTTTTCGAGCTCATTTATTTGTCAGCTAAAGGTAATTATTGGCGCAAACTTAGCGAGATGCTTCACGAAATTATAAAGATTTAAAATTTAGCTTTCAAAATCAGTAAAAATTGTATAGCAATTCGAGAATAATGTGCACCTAAACAGGAGGTTATGGGCTCCTGACCTAAAATATTTTTCGGGCCCGGAAAGTTATCGGGAGTTTCGAGAAACGGGCCCCTGGTTGGTTTGAAAACAGAATTTTCGATGGCAAGATCCGGGTTAAGATTATCTAAAAGGACTGAACGACGTTGTTATTGTTACTGATGCAATAACCCGTAAATTGTAGTAGTCAAACACAAAATATGTAATGGAATTCAACTCATATATTCACTGAAGAGTGATTAGAATTAATGTAGAGAAAATCTGTAGTTAATTAATAAATAAAACAATTATCATTGTACTATTATCCTTGTATTTACAAATCTACAAATTACATTGTAAGGCTCTCCAGCCTTCGAGTAATAAAACAACACTGTACTGTGGGTGTTGTTCAAACCTAGTGGTACGTTGTGCTCTTTTTTCGTACGCTGCTTGCTTCTTTGATGTTCTCGATATTAAACCAATTTAACAAAAATAAAACAAACAAACAAACAAACACACCCTTTCCTAAAAAGAACAAAACAAAAATAAACGAAAGCTACACACAAGAACACGACTTTTCATATTTAAGTAACAAAATTCATATGGCTTCTTTGTAATATATAAGAAGTGTAACAGGTCAATTGTTATTATTTACAAAAGTCCTTTTGCCGAGCGAGCTAGAAAACCGTTGTTCACCTAATGCTGCAAAATAGCACTGCAGCTTTCTCTCTTGCGTTATACTTTTGAACACTGTTATCGCCTTAAGTCCAGGGCTGTACGTGAACAAGAAAAAAATTACCTTCCGGGTCATCTCACTGGTTCATGAAATTTGTGCAAGTCCCCCTTTAGCTGCAAAGGTGCTTTGAGAATGTAAACACAATAACCACGTTGCGATAAAAAGCTTATTCCTTTGTTCATTTAGACGACGTCACACCCCAGAATCTGTAGCTTGTGTTTTGATCACATGCGAGTCAAGAAGGGCGAACAAGCACGCGCTATTTTGGTTAACGTTGTCGGATGAAGGCTCAAGCACACGAAGGCAATCATTTATCACATTGATTTATGTTATTTTCTTTCATTCTGCACTGAAAACTGCGGACTTGAGACGGATTTTAAGCTACTCGAACCACCTTTCGATGTTGTAGCGTTTAGTATGAACCTTTAATATCCGACAACATTAATTGAAATACTTCAATGGCCGGGGACACTGCGCGCTTTCTGTGGTTCCCTACTTTGGACCCATCGGTGTCGGCACTGTTCTAGGCTCGATTCTTTTCTGTCCGCTACCCGCTTTCATCCGTCCATCATCGTCTGCACACGTAGTGATAGACCGTTCTCCAACAGCCTCGTACCCAGGCTTCTGGTAACTTGTTTGGTGGCTCGTAGGTAGCCTGAGGAGGGAGAACAACATGGAGTAGCGCAAGACCTAGAAAGATTGTTGATGTCTAGTTGTCATATTCCCGCAGTTAGACACTTGAAACCTTCAATCCATTGTCAAATAACGGCAAAAATTCCATTGAGTTCATTTGTTACGCCAAGTGTAAACCACAGTTAATGTCAAAATCAGGGCTTCTCTTTCGTTTTCATCGTGCTCGAATTCATATTTGAGTGGCGATTAGGAACTAGTCTCCAGGCGACATCACAAAATTAAAATGTTTGGCTAGACCCACGACCCCCAGACTGTCCTGAGACAAGACCCATCGCCATCGTCGTCGAAAGAAACGCCAACTTTCTTGGAAGAAAAAGCAAAGTACGATACCATACTAGCACCGAAAAACACTGCACTAACCGCCGCGACGATTATGAGGAAAGGAAGAACGGCTAAACTGGCCACAAGATACACAATGGACATGAAGAACGCTAGGAATACACCTGCGGAAAGAGAAAAAAGTTGTCATCGACAATTGTTGTTTAGTTTATCATCACTAAGCCAAAAGGCTTAATTTAACATTGCTCATCTCAGTAATATGAAACAGTTCAAGATAAGAATAAGAGTAAGTCAAGTTAAAGGATGGCTCGAGCGCTAGTAATAGCCTACGTGTAAAGACCGGCAGGTTCCAAAACTGCGAATAAAAGCATGTAACGAGCAAGAAAAAGTATTTCAGGGGGAAAGATGCCAGCCAGAGTGAATTTTTTTTTGGAGGGGATTGTTGGGTACTCTTGGAGATTGAACCTTGATTTGTGTTTCTTTCTCGTGTTAAGTTACGGTTTATAAGGAGGAAAAAGCAGTAGAGGAATTAACAGGAATCCTCTACAAGAAACATTAAACACTAATTTAACGCCATCGGACGGTAATCCCGAATTTGCTAGAATTCTGCTACTCAATTGACCTACTGGCCCCTAATGTATAAATTGATACCAGCAAACTTTTTGGGAAACCTGAAGAATTCTGGGGAAGGGGGACCGTACATCTTATCTGAATCCACAAGGATGTCTTGAGATATACTTACTCTTGAGAGGTGTCCGATAAATGGCTGAAATAAGACCCAGGGGCAGGATTCCCAAAGCTGTCCTAAGTCCGAGATGAATACTTAGTATGGTGTCCTGACAATAGGCTTTTGTTTTCCAACAATCCATAGGACACATCTTATCTTAGGAGGGCTTCGTGAATCCAGCCCCAGCTCTTCAGGTCCCTTTTAGAGTAGCCTGTGTGTAGATCTCCCCTGTTTCCTTTCAACGCCCGAAGGAAATAGCTGTCATTTACAGAGTTGACACGCAGGCTACTTTTAAGAGGGTGGCAGTCTTGCTAATTAATGACAATCCTCTTTCGATTCGGATTGAAATTGGACGACAGTGGAAAACTGGAGAATCTGGCCAAAAAGAAAAAAAAGGCTCCAAGCAAGGACGAAAACCAACAACAAACTAAAGCTATAGATCAGCTCCGGGAGAGCTTTCATCACTGCGCCATCCTTGCCTCCTCTAAAAAGCAATGAATTCTAAGACAATTCTCCATGCTTACCTTTCCCCAACAAGCTGTACCACTGATGTTCCTTACTAACACCACAACAGAAAATAAACACCACCAACCAACATGGCACCCTCTCCCTTCTTTTCACCTGGACGTTTTTTTGTCTAGTCCATACATTCACTTTATCCTTGCTTTTGGGAAATTTCATGATGGGTCGTGAGAACTTTCGGCTTGTGTCCGGTGTTGGATCTGCTAGTCTCGAATTGTTGTTGTTTGAATCTCTAAACTTGGTGTCTGTTTTGTGGAACTTTGGTTTAACTCTTGGGGAAGATTCTTCTGGTGAGGCAGAACTGCAAAAGAAACATACGGCATGTATTAAAAACAAAACAAAACAACACAACAAAACAAAAACAAACAGAGAAACAAATAAAAAAAGAGACAAACAAACCAAGGAAAAACAAGCTAACAAAATAGAGCTACAATAACAGTCATAAGCACTTGGGAAAGCTTTGAAAAATAAACAATGATAGGAATTTATATTCCAAACCATAAAAAAAACAACAGATGGGAAAATGGGAACATTAATTCTTAGGGGTAGCCTTCCCCATTTCTCCACAGACGCTAACTAACCATCAGCCCTGGTTGTTCAGAGTGGAGGTAAGCTAAAAGACCCGTTTCAAACGTTGAACTTTTTATTTGCCGGATCTAATGTAAACTAGCCAAAACGAGAAATTTTTGCGATTTGCATTCCTTGTTCGAAGACCCTATGTTTGAAACGGGCCCAACCTATTAAAAGTGTCAATTTTGAATTCAGTTTTCAAGGTAGCTTCTCGATGTAGAATACTGTAATTATAATTTCTTGTGGCCTACATTTTAACTTAAGCTGTTTTTAAACTGTAACTTAAAATTACCAGTGGAAAACTTTTAAACAAAGGGAATGGGACTGTGAGCAGTCGTCCATTTTTCTTAGCGGAGCCTTTATGCTTGTAAATTATGCAAATCAATGGTAAAACGATTTGGGATTGTTTATCGCGTCTTTGCCGCTCGCCACTCCATACGTCGCGCCTCCCGCGATCTCCTCGCGCAATGAAAGAATTAGGAGAAGCAAGAGATTGCTAGCAGTCTTTGAGGAAATCCCGGGTTAGTGATACTCGGCTTTTGAACAATCGTGCCTAGTACTTACTCTCCAGCCTCTATGCAAATCTCGGTGTAAGACTTGATTGTTATCAGTCGTGGTTGTGGTTGTTGAGCTGTTTTTCTAACATAAAAAAAAAATTATAATAATAATCTATAAATATGTTAATATCTATTTATAGAGTACTCTCGCTTGTTTTTTAAAAAATGAGAAGCGACACGTGTCAGTGGAAGAGAAAATGGCCAGTAGCTTGTATTGACAGGGAAGTTTTTCGCCGGCGCTTGCATGTTGTTCTCAGTCGTTTGGCTGTCCTCGAAAGAAAAGAGTGACTGGCCGCAGTCTACCCTAAGGAAGACGAACATAGCTCACCTATGCAGCACCTTATCAAAATGTAGTAAACTGACTTGACCTCGTGTACATGGGACAAAGAAAAATGCTGAGTCCTCGATGGGAGACTACCGCGCCCCGGTCGGTTGCTCTTGGCGTTGTGCTACAGTTTAGGTCATTTGTAAGGTTCATGTGTGAACTTAGCCTGTGCACGAACGTCTCCTATTTCCATTGCTTCAGGAAATATAGGAGACGTCTGCGCGCAGGCTAGTGTGACCTACGCCCGCGTACTACTAAAATCAGAAATTTCGAAAGCGTCTATTGTGATGAAAAAGTAAAAGGTGGACTTACCCATATGCATCCGACATTGAGTTTGGTGTTGGCCCCATGCGGTATTGCGGGTCATCTTCCTGGCTATATGAGCTGTCATAGTCCATATCTTCCAGATCTATTATCTCGGCCATCGTGAAATCAGGCCACAAATTGGTCACAAACCACTTGATTTGGTTATAAAAGTCGTATAAGAGCTCGTCGCTTCTTGAAGAGAATCTGGTTTGAAGCTTCACTGAGGAAGAACAGAGAGGAAACCTCGGCGTCAATTTCGATGCTGTTGATTTGCTTCTCTATGTGATCTCAAAGGTGTTTATGCGGGTGAAAAGTCCCCTTTAAGAATAGTAGAAGATTGATGTAAAGTTTTAAGCCTTTCAGTATCTTCTTTAATTTTTTTTGGAAAGAAAACAAATGGTTAAGTGATCTCTCGTGGCAAATTTTGCTGCGTATGCATAATCACGGCGTGTAAGGTCGCTATCCCGAATTCCCAAGAGTGATCGAAATCTGATTTCTTGTTACAAAAACAATGCAAGGCCAGTGTCAATTAGGACATTGTCTTGAGGTACCACCAAATTTTATTGATGAACATCTTATTTCCCCTTTCAATATCATTACAGTGTAAAGCGGACAGGTGATAAGAATAAAGAAAATCATCAGCCGAGTAGGACTGGCATTGTATGTAGTGTACTGCCACATTCCATTGTCAGACCTAAGTAGCATTAAAACAAATGTAATGGACTCAGTATGGACTGAATGGAGCTTCTGTCCCCGTGCTCCGCGGTACACAGGAACGGACACAAAACACTGCGGAACAATAGAGGACACAGAGTCAACACATACCTAAAAACAAAGAACATAGTCCCTTGTGTACCAGCTGTGGGTCACGAGGATAGAGCCTGAATGGGTATATATAACCTTTTTCACTTGCAGGAGCGCTTCTGTTAGAAACTGAAAAAAATCTCTGTAAAATATAAAGAAGCAAACAGCACCACGTCACAGAATTTCGAATTTCTTTCAAGTCAAACTTTGGATTCTGTTCACAGACTTAGCGATAGCTACGGCCATATCACTTGTCTCAAGAACTGGTCTAGAACCGCGGACGCTTCCTTTTTGTCACGAGGAATCTGTTACCGAAAACTGCCAATTGAACGAAGACAATAGAACTGATTAGACTCAAATTGAATGGGTCCCGCTGACGGTCATGGCGCTTTTGTTCTCATTTGAACAAAATACGGATTGCAACCAGCGGAGTAAGCGTTGGGCGTTGATGGAACACATCAGAATATCTCGAAGTTAAATATCCTGGAACATTCCTGAACATTTCAGAACAAGAGAAATTGCAGCAAAATACGATCCTAAAAAATCCAATCGTGAGAAAACAAAAAGATATAGAATATACGAATAAACACATAAGCGACTTATTGAATGTCGAATTAACGAAAAAAAGTGATTAAGGAACATGTTTTGCGGAATGTTCCATGCTGTGGATCTTAATGACGCCCGTTAGCGTTTCGATCCTTATCCATAGACTGCTTTTTCATCTGTTTTTGTATTTTGGTTTCTTTACGGCCACAATAACTGAGTTTAATGTAGTTCTACTTTATCAGCGATAACTAAATTGGACACCCAAAGATGGACAGATAAACCGGCTGGACAAGTTTAGTGATTTCTTAGTTAAACCACAAAAATGTAGTGATGCGAAATCAAAGTCTACTTGAGTGAAAGGCTAGCGTTTATACTAGCCCCATTCAAAGCTTAGTACACATGTTGTCACTTTCATTTCATGCCGGACGTTCTCAAGAGAATTCGCCCTTCATCTATCTCGAATCAAGCCGGGTTTTCCCATCCTGTCAATATAACCAGGTTTCGATTCCCAAACTCGGCGTCACATGTAATTGAGTTTGTTGTTGCTCGTTGCCTAGGACATTGTTTTAGCCTTCTTAACTTTTTTCAGACCCTTACAATCCAATTTGGGATTCGAAGGTCACATGGAGGTTTGTTTCTCACAAAGTGGCATTCAAAAGTGCCAACCTCAAGAAGATTTGGCTTACACTGGTACCTGATAAGCGGCGACAGCTTGTTACACAAAAAAATCATCCTATCGAAAAATAAACAGTTCTTTAATCGCAAAATCGTATTATAAATGCTTATCTCATACCTTGTCAATCCAGAATCTTGAAAAACAAGTTGGTAAAATTCCGTCTGCTAGTGTTTGCGAAAACTGTGTTCGGTTTTGCTGCTTTAACAGTTTTGTTTAAGGGCGAAGACATTTTTTATCACTATGATTTAATTAAACGCTGATCATGAATTTTTATTATAAGACGAATAGTTTGCTTAATAGGATTTACAAACTTATCGGTGTCCAGAATGAATTAGCGAACTGCAAGAAAGAGGGACTTTGTTTATGATTCTAAAAATAAAATTTGCATCAAGGCGGCGGATAAAAAACTACGAAACTAATTGAGTTGGAGGAGGCAAAAGTAACCGAAAAAGCATGGCATTGTTCACGTCTTAAAGACATCGAAATTTTTTGTTTGCTTTTACAAAGTCAACGAATGCATACCTTAATTGTTTAATTTTCAAGGCAAAGAAAATGCAATAAAACAGCCGGAAAGAAATTTAACTGAATTATCGCTTCATTTATATCAGTACTATGGTTTTATGAGAGCCACTTTATTTTAAACTCCTCGAAAAATGCCTAGTAAAGGCAATTTGTATAATGGTCATAACAAGTTTAGGTTGATTTGAATATTGCAAGACAACAACGCAAACAAACGGAGACGTGTGGGTTGTGAGCGCAATAAAAAACATTTTTGAAGAATATGTAACCTGAAACGCGGAAGTGCCAGGCTTTTGTTCTAAAACGGACGGTGTTTCGCCATGTTTTACTTGAAAAGACAAAACGTGGCACATTCTTCAGTCTGTTTATCTGTATGGTGACCTTTGCCTTCAATCGACTCTTTCGAAATCTTAATGCTCTAAAAGACGACTGTACCCTTGTGTTTGGAACTCTGGAGACTGTTTGCCCATGGAGACTAGAATCGTGCAATGGATGTGGTTTTGCGAGTCTGTCGGATGAAACCCTCACTAAATATGGCCCCTCAAACGAAAGCTATCGATCATTTCATTATTTTTCTGTGACGCTATTTCTTTTTCAATACTTTTCGATTTTGAATGCGGATCATGAAATGCCTAACCAACGAGTTGTGTCAGAACGCTCACTGCTATTACTTAGCACTGAACAAAGAACGTTCCTATTTCCACGCAAACCTTAAGCTTCCGCTCTTGTTTAAATCAGAAGATGTAAAGTTAAATTAGAGCTTCCATTCCTTGCCAAAGATCTAAAAGAGAGGTGGGGCAGACTAGGAAAGACGAGTTTGCAGAACAGCCACGGGGCAACTGAAGTTCTTTTAGCGTGAAACTTCAACTGAACCTCTTCAGTAGTAATCTCAGGGTGAGTTTGCATGAGTTAGATATCAACCACACTGCTAGTTTCACGCCAGTGGAAATTAAAAGAGAATCAGTAAAGTTTTTTCATCGTTTATATAGACAAGTTGAGATGATGTGGGACGGTAAGACCGCTGTGTTCGAAAACCGTGTAACTCAAACAAGAAGATAATCACTAAGTATAAGCCGAGCGTCCCAATTTGAAATATTTTTGAATTTGCATTAGTCCGGCACAATTGTCATCTTCTCAATTTCAAAACCCAGCTGAAAAACATACCATTGTCAAAGAGTTGCGCTGTTCAAAATGCTTCCACTTGATTCAGGCACAGCTGAGCCATGTGAATCTTACGACTAGTTATCTCAGGCGTTCAGAAACCGGCTCCAGCGAAAGGGTTTAATTCCATGCTATATAGGTAGTTAACAGTTATAGTTAGTTCTTATAGTTACTTACCTTGAACTGTTTTCCAAATGAGTTCTCTTGAAGACTGGTCAAACTTTCGGTCTAGATAAGATGGCTTCCACCCAAGCCAAGACATTAAAAGGACAAAGCATTTTACTGCCGTTGCCAAAATGCTCAGCGAGATCTAGATAATGCATGTGTCACATGAAAACACCTTAACGAAACATTGCATTCCATACAATGAATAATTGCAAACGTGTTGACAATGAAAACGTTACGCAGTTTACTAGTAGTGTTCACGAAGATGTCTTGGTTTTCTGTTGAGCCAAACAAAATTTCATCGACCTGAACTGTAGATAGCCTTCTCATGCAAATTTGTTCAAGCTTTTGACTTATCCATTGAAAATCAAAGTAAATTAAACGTCTCCGTGTTATGTCACTTGTTTCTAAGAAACGTTTTTTTGTAGGGACACTCGTGTCCCGAAACTGTCAATCAGCGGTATTCTTAAATGGTCTGTGTTTGCTAATCGATTGACGCAAGATTTATGAGAATACGTTTAGCACTTTAATACACAAGGACTAAATGCTAATGTCCTGGCGAAGAAATATGTTTGATTTGATCCTTATTGAAGGGGCCATCAAGCTCATGTAACCCCTTTTCTTATTACATTTTGATTTGGCGTGATATAGTCACTGCAATATGCAACTTAACTGATTGCATGCAAATCCTGGGTCGATTGCACTACTACACTGCTCGTTACTCATGGTCAACCAAAGGTAGACGTAACAATAGTTTGGCTTAACCGATTCTGACGTAAGCAGTCAAGCCCATTGTTAATGTTTCTGCGACCTTTTGTATCCAACACGTGATTCTCAAGTGAAGTTTAACAACCAAGCAAGCAAACTCAAAGTATCAGTTTGTGTTAGATATTGAGACACTCAAATGTTTGGCCTCCGTACAGTTTGCTGTGGAAGATCAGAGTCGGCAAGCTATGGTTTCTTTAAAAAGGGGCTATGTCACGTGGACTTCATTGTTGGTCTTAATGCTCATGCTCGTACGCAAATGCTTCTGGGAAACCCTGAGGGAGGCAGCTTAGTGAATCCTCGCAAATAGTACGCAAATGCTTCTGGGAAACCCTGAGGGAGGCAGCTTAGTGAATCCTCCCAGAGCTCCTGCAAGAGCGGAGCGCCTTACTTACGAAATACTTTAAGGTGCTCTCTTTTCATAATGATATTATTATTATTATTATTATTATTATTATTATTATTATTATTATTATTATTATTATTATTATTATCATTATTATCTTTTATTAGCTACAAGGCATTTGCTAACTAGACTATTTCTCCACAGTTCTGAAATTTTCTATCTGTTTGTGATGCAAAATGCGAAAACACATCTCAAGGTGCCCATATAAGGTTAAAACATGATATACAGTGTTTTTTGCACTAAACCACACAAATAGCAAAAAAAAGGGTAATAAGCCTCAACGGACCAACTATGGTTAAGATTACAACGATTGGCAAGAGAAATGAACAAACCGTGACGTCAGGGAAGTACCCACGAGCGGAAAACAAACCAAAAAGGACCTTTAATGGCAAAGTTCATTGATGGGTTAAAAACTCTCCAGCTGTAGCGAAGTCAGGACAAACGTGTTCCGTTCAGGTTCGACAAAATAAATAAATAAATGATAATGCATACATTCAAGTGAACTGAAAGATTTAGCATCACCTCCAGTAAGCTAAAAATGCACCGTGTGATAGTGAACAGTACTGTTGAAGATAACGACTCGATTCTTCGATTTAACTTCCTAATTAAAGCCAACGAACGTTAGCTAGTTTCCATATGATCGCAGTAGAGCAGAAATTGTTGACTTGTTCGATCGCAAACGATCGTGAAAACTGCGTTTCCACATGATCGCAAGGAAGATAAAGTGATTTGTCCCTCCTTGCAATTCATTTAGGTCAGCGAAAAAAGTGACCCCAAGCGTGACACTTTTGGACGACTTTCAGTCGCAGAAATTAGTAAACCAGTGTTTACTTCCACCCAAGAAAACTTTCATCTCAACTCAGTTATCATCAAAAGGATGCAAATCCTCGCTCAAAGATGTCCGGATTTATCTTTTTTTGTTATTTTGTGTTGTGTGAGGTGTGGGAGACTGCGAGTGATCATCTGAACTGATCATCTGAACTGAGACCAGGTCTTGAGCACAGCCTGAGCATGTTCTTAGCAGAAATTATAAGACTCTGGTTGATGGTCTGGCCAGGATTTGAGCCCGCTACCTCCTGCTCTGGCGTGTGTTTCTCAAAAGCCCCGAAACTTTTCGGGTAGATTTCAGGCACGATAATTCACCCCGTTCTTGTAAACAAAGAAGATTCTAAGCATGAAACCTTGCTGTATTAGTTAAACACTGATTTCTTATCTTAAAGATCTTCTAACTATCTATCAGCTTTGTAGAATGAGTGGTCCAGGGCCGAAAAGTTTTCGGGGATTTAGAGCAACTCGCATCTTGGAGACTGGTGCCAAACCCACTCGTACCCACATTTCCGGTACGCATAACTGAGAACTGGGTACGAGGTTAATTTCCGGTCCTGACTGGGTGGCTTTAGAGTCTGAGGATGAAATCTTAGAGTGCGGTAATTTCAACGAAAGCTATCGAGAAGGGCTTTCTTAGGTTTAACCTTTTTAATATCGTTTGCAATCCAGCAACCTGAAATCTGGAAATATTCAGTTCGGAGAGAAGGGTTTAATTAACATCCTACAGGCTTCAAAACTTTCCACCAGTCATCTGGATAAATATATTTTAAAATCTCGTTCCTGTCTCTTGGCACTGAAATTGTGAAAAATCCAAATCTAGTTTTGGGAAGAGGTTGCTCGACGAGTTTAGCTGGAAATGAATGATAAGCTTTATAGTGAAAGTAGAGCAGCCATGTTGCCCAGCCAGAACGCATCATTAACTTCTCCGATCTGTGAAAAATTATTAGATCCACATGAAACTCCGAGTTTTTGTCATAGACTTGAAATTGGCTATCTCTAGACCAATGGTCAACTATTTCGTTCACACCAGGAAGAGTTCTGATCTTGTTAAAGAGCTCTGTTTTACTGAGGTTTGATAATCTGCCATCGCCGTCCAACCCAATGTCAGAGTCATCGTCCCAGATGAGTGGAGCGTGCCCTCGAAGGGCTCCCAGGAGTGAGCCGTACATGAGCCAGTGCTCTAGTCCCATCTCGTCCAAGAGCCTATGAATTTTGTACGTGAAATCGACGAGGAGATGCTGCATTTGTATGTCAGTGAGATTTCTACATTTCATGGACGGCTGAAGAGGATGGCGGCCAGTGTAACGGCCGAAGTTTCTCACGGTAAGAAAGTAATAGCAGGATATTATTATGATGGAGATAAACAATACCGTTAGACCTTTACGAATTAAACAGCTTCTCGATGCGCGGAAATCTGTCTTCATTGTCACGGCAATGGTACTAGCACCTGCAGAAGAATGAAATGTTCCCATTAGCTGAGGGGCAAGGTTAAAAATCAAAATGACACAACGTTGATTCGATATACGTGTCATAAAGTAAAGAGATTTTTATCCTTGGGCTTGGACTGATAAAAAACAGGCAACACCCGGGAGTTAGTCTGGTCCCCAGTGCTATCAACTCAGGCTCTAAGATTGGTCTTGCCTTTTCCGAGCTAGACACTCCTACAGGGGAGTGCCAATTTTCCTTTTGCGCCTACTTCAAGATGTCTGCCGATTAATAGACTATTAACGTTTTCTAGAAAACAATTCACAAATTGGGTAGATGCAAACCTCTTCTTTGCTGCTTCTCCAAGTTTACACTTCCGAGCTGTTAGTTTCTCGAATTAGCCTTTTTTAACGTTCATATCGTTGCATCTTGGCATCATATGAACTTTGTTTGTTTTCTAATGCAAACTCACCAAATATTCGCCTTTACACAAAGTGCGATTTATCCCTGAGGCCAAACAGAAAAAGTGAGCTTAATCAGTTTTAAATGCCTGGCGTTTATTAGCCCTGAAAAAGTAAGCGGTTGTTTTAGGTGGTGAAAAACGCAAATGCCCGATCAAACATTTTCGTCCATCGTGTTTATCACACTAAACGTTGAGGTTAAACGGGCGAACAATGTTTGATCAAACATCGGAAAACTTCAGAGAGGCGGCTAAACAGTTAAACATGTTTGTCAAACACGATGCTGGACGAAAATGTTTGATCGTTTAGCCGGAGCTTAACAGGAAAATTAGCCCGGGGAGTGGGAGAGAATTGCTTTCTTAACAACTTTATTGACAACAACAAACAAACAAACAAACAAACAAACAAAAAAAACCGTTTCCAATAAATACCACGTAAACAGGGGAAAGAAAAGTAGATAAAGAATTAAACAAAAATAGTTAAATAATGATTAAACAAATTACAAGTGGTCAATAGGGTGGAGCGAGGTTCTTTGCGAGGCAACACTCGTAGAAAGTAAAACAGAATATAAAAGAATACACAAGGAAATCTTAAATCCGTACAACCAACCAACCAACCAAAACCTCGTTAATCAGAACACCTCGGTATTGTGTCCGACGACAACCTTTTGGATTCTGAAACTGATATCTGCTTTACAAACTTACTCTGATAATAGGATCACGCGAAAGTCTTGGATGAAATATACAGCGTATAAGAATCTAGATTTTTCCAAGTAATCCTAAAACGGTTATTTAGGTTCTTTTAAGAACCTATTTAAGAACCTATTTAAAAATAGGTTCCTATTTTCTTAAGAGGTAAAGGTGCTTGCTGCTGATCCAACAACTAGCCTATACGTGTGTATTATCCCTTTCTTACATGTAAGAAACGTACCCTTGGTTAATATTTGAGTGTTATTGTTACCGTTACTATTTTTTCTGGTTTTCCAAACAAGAACCTTTTTCACTTTTTAGGCTCAACAGGTTCTTATATAACGGGGGTTTAAATGCCAAAATTTTAGCCTACAGGTTCTTAATCCAGTAAGTTCTTTATGTGCTGGTTCTTACTGTGAGAGACACGTATGAGATGTAGTTTCCCGAGCACCCTAATTCCCTTTCGGCTTTCCGAAGACAGTAGCCGAAGTATAATCTCTCAAGTCCCGGCGGGCATCTCGAGTCCCCCGCTCTCTTCTTGAGTCCCGAGAAGTTCCTCAAATTTCCCGTCATATGGAACTGAAAACCTGATTCCTTGGATAGTGTTGCACAGTTATTTACTACTGGCTATGTCGAACAATTTATTTCCATTGTTTCCCTTGCGTAGTCGAGATAGCGGAAGTTTACTTTATATAGCCTATATAAAGTAAACTTCCGCTATCTCGACTGAATAATAAACTGAATAAACTGAGCACTGAATAATAAACTGTTTTGAATACTAATATACCTAGATGTTACTCGTTCCTCAAAGTCTCCGTCATTCACATAATTTCAGTCAGGTGTTTATTAGCATAAATGGTATTGGTTAAGTGGGTGTGACTAAACTCTGACTCAGTAGAGTTTCATAATTCGACAATTGGAATAAACAGTTCGAAACAGTCATCTAGGCGCTATTTTCGTTTCTGTAGGTTAAGCGGCCAGAATGACTACACTTGCGTCCTCTAAGGTTAAAAAATAGGAACAACAAAATAGAATGAGGCCAGGTTGTCGGTGCTTTTTAAAATTGTTCCCATTAACGTGCACAACGGACGTTTTTAATCTTGCATATAAAGGCCGAAGCCAAAAAAAAAATGAAAACTATGAAAACCTCAGAAACGTAGGATAAGCAAGATAGAAGAACAACTTGTTTTCATCAAAAAGGGAAGTTAGTCATGCAGCTATAACCACAACTGACTGGGTTGTTGATCCTGTACAAATTTTACGCTACCGGTTGTCTCTGTGCATTCAGCGCATAGGCATAGTGTTAAATAATCAAAGCAAAGTAATGTGTGTCTGTTAACCGCAAGCAGAATTTTACAACTTCCGCTTTTCTGATTGATTGACAATAGGTTGATTCAAAAATCGCAATTTCAGTTATTCCAGTTTGTTCAAAAACAATCCTGTCAGGTTATATTAAATTGGTGAGTATGCGAGTTTCGTCGTGGAACCATGTTACTTTTAATCAGTTTTTTATAATATGTTGATCTGGGAAATTATCGTCCTAAACATCGCTGAGAAAGGAGATAACTCCATAAATGCGACACCAAGACCAAACTCTGGCAATTAGATATTACGGCATATTACATTTTTTCACCCACGGGGAACATCAATTTCTCTCTCTCTCAAAAGCGACTAAATATCTCATGAGTTCTTCGTAAGCGACTACACTCGCAATCACGGAAGGGGCCTATCGCTTCCAAGAGAGTTGGCAGTTTACTAAAGATTCAGTTAATGCAGCGTGTAAAATCTAGCTGTGCCCTGTCCTGCCTTTCAAATTCCCTGAGTTTCCGAATCTCGTTTTCAGACGAACGAAAAACGCTTCACGAAGAATGAAAGCTTCGCATGTACTCCCTTAAGTATGCTTCTAAGCCACGTTTTTTCCTTGTCGGCGAGTTTTTGTTCCCTTTTTGTTGCGGCCTAAAGGGCCCTCAGTACAATTAATGCTACAAGGACATAATTATAATTGATTGTTTTCTAACCTGCTAAAGTTGCCGTGGCTTTTCTTCGGTGTATCGACGTAGATTACGATTCTCACTATTACCGCGATGTCAGTATTTTGGCTTGAAAAGAGTCCATGCCTGTTAATCGTTTGTCCGCCTAAGTTCGCAAGTTATGCTCTAAAAATAGTCACATTACATTACACATGTACATGAGGACAACTACTTGAAAAAGGAACTGATTTATCACCTGGCCAATCATTCATGACAGTTGTAAGTGTCGCGTTTAAGTATGGAAATCAGACAGAAAGCCGGGAAATGTTTATACAACTATTAATATAAAAAGTCGATGATGGTACATTTTCGCCGTAGAGTTAGAAGTCTGCCGACGTTTCGATCGTTAACCCCCGGGGGGTGTACTTCCTAGTATTAGGCTAATGGGGATGTGCCGCTGGATGGGGTCGCATTTTCACGACTGGATTGACTATAATGGGGTTGCATTTTCATTAGGAGCTAATAGAGTTACTAGAATGGGGTCGCACATTTGCGGGATTTCAGGGGTAAGTAAATTCCGGCAAGTAGGGATTTGGGGTATATTTGCCCAAAAGTGACTAACATGGGGTCTATAATTGGCTACAGAACAGACTATAATGGGGTAGGGCATAGCAACCGTTCGCAATGGTATTAAGAAAAGCAGAAATGAATAGAACGCTACATTTCCGGTCATTGGACGCCATCTCCCTCGGATCTCCCATAACTTTTACCTTTTTCTATTTCCTTTGAATGCCGCAGTTCGAGTTACAGTTTTTCAAATGTTTTAAGACTCAATATTACGTACCACTCAGCTGAGCAGTCGGTTCATATCCCCCGGAGTGGTCTGACCGGGCATCGAGATAGCCTGCGGGCAAAGTCACTTATTGACTTATTCACCCGAAAAATAGTTGCATGAATTTGCCAGCCGGGAAGCCCAACGGGAAGTTAAGGCGAGGAAAAGTGAAATTCCTCTCCCCATTCTTCTCGTCAACGGGCTTCGTCAGTCCGCCGGCGGCGCAAAATGCGAGTCTCAAAAGGGAGTCAGTGATTGGTTTTTTGTTAACCTTAGGTTCCTCCCCTTCGAAGGAATAATTCAAAATTCTTAACACTGAGGTGTTTACTGGCCCACAACAAACATGCTCACCGAGAAGATAAAACTCGTCGAAACTTGAAAACTCTTCTCTTTCAGAAATGAAAGAAGTCCTCGTTAAATCAACAACTATATATAATAACAATTAAAATGCTTTCAAACGGATTGCATGTTTTTAGTTTTAGTTTATGGTGCTTGCCTTATCGATCGGCCATTCTCGTGAGTTTGCATATGGGCGAATCAAGGGGTTGACTTGTGAGGGGGAATTTAACATCCTGCAGGCTTTACAACTCTCCACCAGTCATCGGGATAAATATATTTTAACATTTCGTTTCTATCTCTTGGCACCGAAATGTTAAAAAAACCAAACCGGGGTTTAGGAAGAGGATGTTCAACCAGTTTTGCTGGAAAAGAATGGTACTTTTTGTACTGTAAGGGAAACAGCCATGTTAACCAGCCACGTCGCATCATCTTGTTTCCTGATTTGTGAAAAATCATTAGATCGACCTTAAACTCCGAGTTTTTATCATAAATTTAAATCAGGTTTTCTCTGGACCAGTAATCACCTACTTGTTTCACACCACCAACATCTCTGATCTTTTTAAAAACTCTGTTTTGCCAAGTTTTGATAATCTGCCATCGCCGTTCACACCAAAGTCGGAGTCATCGTCCCAAATGAGAGGGGCGTGTCCATGACGGGCTCCCAGGAGCAAGCCGTACATGAGCCAATGATCTATTTCGATATCGTCCAAGAGGACGTGAATCTTGTACCTGAAATCCAGGAGTTGCCGCATGTTTTGATCAGCGAGATTTCTGCATTTCATGGGCGCATGAAGTGGATGGTGGCCAGTGTAACGACCAAAGTTTCTTACGCTGATGAAGTAATAGCAGCCCAATATTGCTGTTATGATGACAACTATGGTTCGTCCTTTGCGAATCAGGGAGCAGGCTCCAGGTGTGTAAAGACCTGTGTTCATTGTTAGAAAAACTGTACTGGCCTCTGCAGAAGGAGAAGAAATGATATTGACACAACATCGTTATCTTATTCCTTAATCCGTGGATTGGGTCTCATTCTAATTAAACGAGATTCTCTTTTAAGATTATACTACTGTATATTGTCGCTTTTGAGTTGAAGAACTTGTTAATTTTAGTAGCTACTGAGCAAATAGTATTTTTTGAGCATTGTCGGCTACCCAAATTATACCTCGGAGATCTCAGTTTAGATATTAGTTTGGCAACGGAATTTAACTAGTAGCTGTTGATTTAGTTTTCATGTAGTCAGTTTATCGGACTAAAATAATACGGATAAAACATTGAACGAAAATTATTTTTGGAATCATGCAAGTTTTCCTCGGCAAACTTATCTCTAAGTTCCTATTTTCTCTGAACTTCTTTCTACAAATGGTCTGCGTTGAACAGCTCACAGAAGTCAGCTTGGACCGTTTTTGTACTCAAGACGCGTGGAAACATCAGTATTCAAGGAGTTAGTGACTATTTTTAGTTTGCATAAAGAGGGTGGGTTAATCTTTACGACTGTTTACTTAGTGCATCTTCAGCTACGCATTATCAAACAGATGGCATGAAAGCGTCAGCATGCACTGTACAGATGGTTGTGCACTTTATAAAACTGACAGTCATTCTTCAGAACGAATCCAGCGCCGCGCGTAGAAAATATATCCGTTAGTTAAAAACGCCACATATCATTTAAGGGTTAGTTCTGTTGAAGGTTTCACGCGCCGCACCTAACGCAAATTAATGATGAGTTGTTAACCTGCCAATGTTGATGGAGCTCAGTACCTTCCTTTTTCGATCCAAGTGTCCAGCTGTAATAGCACGGGTAAACAACCAAGGAAATTAAAAGTGGACTTGTGACTTTCGAAAGCCCTCAGCCAACATAAAGTAGCCTGCACCTTCCGTCTTAACTCCCACTGGTGTCCTTGTAAATTTCAATCTACAGGTGATTCGTGTTCTCTTGACGTGTAAAGATGGATCTATGGCAACACGTTGCAATTTATGATTTGAAACAAAGAGTACAGAACGTGCCCAGTGAAACTTTCGCTCCACCCGGCGTTGATGAATAAATGAATGAATGAATAAGTTCATCAGTTGATTTGCGTATTTGTTACAGTTCAATGTTAGCGTTTATGATAATGATCATGTTGCATAGTTTGTAAGGATCTAGAGATATAAATGTACCGACAGTCTGTGCTTGAAAACGTATTTTTCATTTTAATGGAAATGAATGGATGCCCCGCAGCGGAGCAATATATTAAGCCTACTTAAACGTTTTTACCAGGAAAAAAAATAAAACAAGTGCATGAACAATTTACAAATTTGTTGGATTCCCAGGAAAAAAAAATAAAACAAGTGCATGAACCATTTACAAATTTGTTGGATTCAAACCAGTTCATGCTGATCCCCTTAAATCCTGATCCTGACCATCCTGATGTCATAAAAACGAACAAACAAACAAACAAGAATAAATATAGAAAATACAATGTTATAGCCCGGGATATAGCAACACTGGTCGGTCATTTTACTACAACACCTGCAGGATCTTTCAGTTTTTTCTTTTCACATGCAAAATTAGGGTTATAGTTGTTCAAAATTCACTAAGGGTGTAAAATTTAAATACGAAAGGGAAAAAAATGAACTCTGGTAGTTACAGTAGCCAATGGGTCTTTTCCAGAGTCTTGCTGCAAACAAACACACAAAAAAACACAACAACAACAACAAAACTAGCAGCTTTTGCACATGAAAAGAGGAGGTATGGCTTAGTATAGACCTGGTATTATTTAAGGGTTAGTTTCCGCGAACGATCTCCGCGAACAGGTATTTTCGTGTATTTTGTTGGGACAGAAACTCATAACTCCTTATGAGTTTCTGGTTGGGAATAATAATTTTTTTGGCAAGATCGAGAGCATGAGCACTCACCTCGCAAATCCTGGGTACGAGTGGGGAGTTTACCTTCTGCTACTGCAGTCGTTTCGTACAGCGACATCTACCAAAAATAAAGAAAACCAACATGGCGGAAGAAGGAGATCACGACATTGCCACAGAAAATCCCACCGAACTGGACGAAAAAATCGAGTATCCACTCGAAGTTCAATACTGTGGAGGTAACTAGCATTTCCCTTCTTTTTAAGCTTTAATTAAAAGTGGCAATATTTTGACTGTTTTTCCTTTTCATTTCTTTTCATTTCTTTGTTCGTCGATGCGATGTCTTTACAGTCTGCAGTTTACCACTGGAGGTATGGGTTTGATTTGCACTTTTTTACTTTTAAATGTTCAATATCTGTAGACCTTAATTCGTGATGGTTTAGTACTTTGTGATCGGCAATGCGTTCTTGAAACTTTTATGAATTATAAAATTCATTCAAGTTTGCATGATTTTTGATTCTGGAGCGACTTAAGGCACTTCCCGAGGGGTGACACTGCACATTTAGAAGTGGGTTGTAGGAAGGGGGAACGTCTGGTTGTTTTGGAAAGTTGGCAAAGCTAAGAGGGTTTCCTGTTGACAGATTATATGTGGTCCTTTTGTAGATCGTGTGGTCTGGTTGGCCACAAAACCTAAAAATTTATTAGCTTATGCGCCGATCAATTCGAAAGTTCAACATCCCCCCCCCCGGGCAACCCCCCGGGCATTTGAACTTTTGAAGATTGGCTTGTTCAAATTCCCTCCCCTCGGGGCAAAATGGCCGTTCAAATGCCTCACCAATTAGTACTGAAATACCTCTCCACCAAGCCAATTACGTCTTCAATCAAACACTTTACACGTTTTTCAGAGAGAGATATGCCATAATAATGATACCTTTAAACTTCTTTTAAAGACGCATTTGAAAGAGTTATTCACTAACCAAAGCGAAATTCTATCTTGTAAATCCGTCAAACCCTGTAAAAACCGAAAAAACTCACGGGCGTATTACGTCAGAACAAGAGATAAATCCGGTTCAAATTCCCCACCCTTTCAATGCAACGTTCAAATTTCCCCCTCCCCGGGCACGATGCACAGTCAAATGCCTGGGGTATGCCCGGGGGGAGGGGGGGGGGGATGTTGAAGTTTCGAATTGATCGGTGCATTATGTAGTAGCAAAGATGTCGTGGACATCACGTGTTGATGTTAACTTGCAAACCAGACTTTACCTTGGTTTAAGGACCTGTGAAACTCACGGATGATGTAAAACAAAGGAAACAAAAGATTATTAAACAATAGCTTACAGCAAAGCAATAGCTTACAAAGCAAAGAAAATCTTGTCAGGTTCTTACACCAAGGTAAACCTGACAAACAGGGATTTTTCAGCTGTAGAACTAAGATAAAATAATTTGGTTGTGTTATTTGCTAGTTCTGTGAATACACTTTGGAGTACGAGAAATGCAAGGAATGGTTAAAAGCAAATATTCCTGATGCTTATGAAGTACTAGTAAATCAAGGTAATTCCATATCACTAATCATTAGTTATTAATTTTTTATCAACTAACAAATACGTGAACTGTGTGATTTCTCACTGGTTGAATGACGTGGTGATATAAGTGTCATCAAGGTGCTATTGAGATCACAACACATGCGCAGAACTGAGCAAATTCGTAAAACAGTTAGGTAAAGTGTTGTAGAATATCCTGCTCATCCTTCCAACTACAACTGAAAGTATTTTCCTTTTGCCAAATAGTTGTAATTGTTTGGTGGGTGGCACCTGGGATATCTTGTCATAATTAGGCATGCTTGTGAATAATGATTTTTAGTAAGGTCCAGGACTTGGAACTGCTAATGACCACTTGCAGTCTACTCCCACTGGAGATATGCTTACGGTAAATGATCGATTAAGTGCCGCTACTCGAATAAGTGCCGCTCTTGAATAAGCGCCGCACCTTTACCGAAAATAATTTAATAAGCGCCGCTCTCGAATGAGCGCTGTGGCGCTAATTTGGATATTTACAAATAAACGCCCCACCTTTGTGGGCGCTCGATATAACATCAACTGAAGCAAAGAGGCTGAGAAACTACGTTCATGTAGCAGCAATACTTTCACAAAGAGACTGTGAAACTGTGTTCATGTTACTTCTTGTAGTTGAACAGCAATACTTTCACAAAGAGACTTGCTCAGAGACACGTATTCCTATGCTGTTCCTTTACCGTTCAAAATACTCCCACCGGGAATCACAGCATAATTCCATAAAATTTTTAAACAGATTCCATGTTACTTCTTGTAGTTGAACAGCAATGCTTTCACAAAGAGACTTAGAAACTGCGCTCATGATACCTCTTGTATTTCATTCGAAATAATTTTATATTAAATTGTGCATACCTAGTACGCACCTCACTTAATTCTCTCAATATTCCCCTCAGTGTTTTACCCGTAGTTGAAATAAGCGCCACTCTCGAATAAGCGCCGCGCTCGAATAAGCACCGCACTCGAATAAGCGCCGCACCTTTAACAGGGAAAATTAAATAAGCGCCGCAGCGCTTAATCGATCATTTACGGTATGACAAACTGAAGAATGTTTATTATGAACATAATTTGTATAAGAGAGCTTATATGGCAGAGGGTAAACCTCTTTTCACATGATCATGCATTATACAGTGAAACCTCTATTAATTGGCCACTGTCAGGAAATTAGCAAGTGATGATCAAAGAGGTTCACCAGATATAAGCATTATGTTGAGCATTAGGAAAGTGCTTTTTTGTGATGCAATAAACAGACAATAAATGTACATGTGACATAAAACAATAAGAAATCACTTGTCAGGATGACGTAAAGGTGGCTGCGACCACTTTGTAGAAATGGCCATTTGACAAAGGTTTTGCTTAAGCGATGTAGATGAACTGTTGATTGGTGGCTTGAAAGAGGTTTGCCACTTAATAGGTAGCTGCTTAGATGAGATCATATCTTCTATTTTAGCTGCAGAGCAATTAGCTGAAGTTGATGTTAGTGAGGGTGCAGCAAAAAAGAAGCAGACAAGAGGTACAGTAGTGACAAAGCTAATACCATTAGTAACAAATTACAGCCATTTATCTATTGTACTACTGTATACACCTATTTCAATGAAGGTTGCTTCAGTGATGCATGATGCATGATCCTTGTTTCATAGACCACAAAGCATCGTGTTTGCTATTGATGAATGTATCAATCACTTTTCTCACTGAAGGCATTCCAGGAGAAAACCAACTCATAAAAATATACATTTGCTCTTGCTTTAGGATTAATAGCTAGAGAAAAGCAGCCATAAATTTAACGAGCATGATGCACTGCGGTCTACGAAACATGCATCGCTGAAGCAACCTTTTTTGAAATAGATATATGCATTATATATTATATAATCATGTACCATTGTTCAGCCCTGTTGACACAGTTCTTTAGGGTAAACAATCAGGCAATCTGATGTGTGTAGGGCCAGACAGATTGATGTGAACTGGGCTGGAAAAAGTCCTCTGGCCCCACAGCCATATTTGTTTTCATTTAGCATGCCTGAAATTCAACATTCAGCACTGAGTTTTCACAAAGACCTTTTTAAACTGGCAATTTTCCAACAAACCTTTAAGATTTTTTTAAGTTATTTTTTTTTCTAAAAAAAGCTGTATGATAAATACTTACTGACTGATTTTTAGGTCAGGCTGGATGCAAAAATATTTGGCTCTCGTCATGGTGACAAAAACACTTTGCTGGACTGTATGCTGATAATGTCAAGCTTCCTGGCTGGGCCCCATACTGAGTCAATAAATGCATACAACACAGTTACAGGGTATATTGTGAATTACCTTGCAGGTGGCAAAGGAGTTGTGAGAGTGCCAAAGAAAAAGGTAATTCAAATCCTCACTGACTATGGAACCAAAGTATTTACTGTTTTCTGGTGTCCCCATTTAGTAATCACCTTCATTACTTTTGTATCAAGCAACTTTTTTCAATCGACTTTCAGGGGGGTCATTGCTTTTAGGGTTTGTCGCTTTTCAAGCAGCAAAAGCATATACCGTAATGAAAAGATTAATTTGATTAAAACAGCAACAAAACAGAAAACACCCCTACAAGTTTTAAAATTGTAAATATCTAGTTGTTAGAGGGTTTTTTTTGTCCAATAAATCAAGTTACTTTTGAGGTCATTACTTTTCCATGCTCATTCTATCAACCAGCAAATTTATAACTTCTGGCCATGAATGTATTTTGTGTAGATTTTTCTTGTTGTATGTCTTGATGTACTTTTCTTAATGTTTGTTGTAAAGAATGTGACAAAAAAAGTTGCCCTTTCAAGAGCACAAAGAAACAAGAAAAAGTATGTTACTGTTGTAACTGGACTAGGAACGTTTGGTAAGTACAGCATGTGACACAAAGAGGTTGTCATCGCTTCTCGTCATAACATAACATAACATAACTTTATTATTTCTATAGCGCAAAAATCCATGCATATATGATCTAATGCGCTTTACATAAATAGTTATCATAGTATTACTACAATAATGTACTTATAAAAATTATTCATATATATATATACCTATAAAAAAAACCGATGTCATTGAAATCGCGTAAAAACTTAACTTAAAAAAAAAAAAAAAAAGATTAAAAGCCCCCAATACACATTTCGCCCCTGTCTATCTTATATAAAAATCTATGTTAAAAACACTACGAACACAAATTATATGCTAATTTAAAAAAATGAGTTTTTAACTGTGACTTAAAACTTTTTAAATTGTCCAAAGTTCTCAAATCATCTGGGAGGGCGTTCCACAAAGTTGGTGCAGCGGCAAGGAACGCCCTGTCTCCTGTTGTTGCTAATGATATCGGCAGATATTTTGTTAGAAAAGTTGAGAGCATCCGTAGTGAAATTGAAGCGAAACCTATCAGTCAGTCTGAACGCGATCTCGTACCTCCCGACAAACCTGTGGTGAACAAAAACGCAAAACTGCGCTCTTTCCGGAAACTGAGTGAACAAGAAATTTACGATCTGATTCAGAAGTCGGCCAAAAAGTCAAAAAGTCACAATATGATGCATGGCTTAAACCAGAGAAACACAGTTTGGTAACTAGTAATTTGAAGTGGCTTCTTCTTGACTTGACTTTATCATTTTCCCGAAAATGTTATTTCTTCTGCACCTGTCAAATCTTCCATGTAACATGTTGGTTGAGTGTGGGTATGTTTTTTGAGAGGGCACAGCAACCATAACATAATGCCACAAACAATCCACTCACCAACTTGTGACAGATGGTAATATAAGCCTGGGTTGCTGGCAGTATTGTTTGAACATGGCAGAGCTGCATAAGTGATTATTGAAAGCCTCAGAGAGGAAGGTTTCCCATTCTTATTTTGCCACCTCCTGTATTTTGCTGTTGTGCGAAGAATACCATCAACTGTGTAGTTTGGTGAGCAGGTGGATCAGTCAGTTGGTGGTGAGCTGAGTTGGTTTCTTGGTGGGTTGTTCATTGTCAGTCATTAGTTAATTAGGTTGTTAGCTGATCATTCAATTGCTTGGTCATTTCATCAGTTTGTTGGCAGGCTTGTGGATCTGTCATTGGTCAGTTGTTCAGTTTGCCAGTTGTTCAGTATGTGTACAGTACGTTAGTGGGTCAGTCTACCAGTTGTTCAGCCAGTCAGTTGCTTTGTTATTAATCTGTTTGTTTGCCCTTTCGTCAGTGAGTATTGAGTTTACATGTATATATTGATTGGTGGAATAATACAGCCAAGTAAGTTCCTTTTACTTTTGTTAGATATTGATCTGAAGAAAGCTGCCAAGATCTTTGCTCAGAAATACTCTTGTGGCTCATCAGTAACTGGTCCTGATGAAATTGTTATCCAGGGAGATGTCTTAGATGATTTGCTCGATTTTATCCCTGAAAAGTGGCCAGAGGTAATTATGTTCCCTGACATCACGTTATTAGAATAAACTTTACTGAAGGCAAAACCTGGATATTGGCTCCCTACGAACAGTTGTATACTGATACCTATCATTAGAGGAGTCACCCAAAATAGATTGCTCAAAAGAGCTTCTACCCTGGTAAAAATCCTATAGAAGATCATGCAGGATCCTACCCAGGATCCTAAATGGCAATAATACTAATCATGTTTTATAGGAACCTACTCAGGATCCTGTAAAATCTTTTAGGATCCTGCACAAGATCTTATGGGATCTTACTAGGATCCTGTAGGATTCTTACTACAGGATCCTTTGTTTAGGATCCTACAGAACCTACAGAATCCTATAGCAACCGACAGGATTCTGCATGCGTCATTGACTACAAGCTCATCAGCAACTCATTTTTGTCGAATAATGCTAGATACACTACTTTAAATGACTAATAAGCCAACTCACTCTTTTAAACTTCTGTTTTTATCTACCCCCGCACCCCCTCAGGTCATTTATGGCCTGTTAATTGGTTGCTTCTGTTGTACTCCACTCGATTCTTGTGCCTTCTTATTTGTGCCTGAGTTATATCTTTGTTTTAATTTTTTTAACAAACCTTCCTTTTTTTCATTTCTAGATCGACGATGATAGCATAGACGACCTTGGAGACCAGAAAAGATGATAGCAATACTGTAAAAAATCCCATAAATTCCTTTGTAATGTAAAAAAAATAACAATAAATTTTGAATCCAAATTTTGTTCTCGCGCAGCGCTTAATATCAAACTGTTACTTCGGTAACACGTCATAACCCACTCAAGACAAAACCCAACAAGAATACCACCCCCGTAACTTGGAACATAGTGCCCCCTACCTTGAGACAAAATGCACACTACCTTGGGACATAGTGCCTCCTAATTTGGGTGGTAGTGCCTCCTAACGGCCTCCTAAGTTTGGACACATCTCCATAGCCTGAGACGTAGCACGCTGAATTACCTTCCCCCCCCCCCCCCCCTGCTTCTCCGTAACTCGATTAGACTTGGCGAGAAATTCAGGTTCCTTAGTGATTAAATATTCATGCTAGAGCGCTTTTCAAATGAGTGTCGTAAAACCAAAACCAAAGTAATTACCCCAGCCAATCACAACAGACACAAATTATCCAATGAACCAATCAGAACTCGAAGCAAGTGCATGTTACTGGCGTCAAGCGCGGGAAAAAAACGTGCGAGCGCGAGCAAGTCGCGACTGATTGGTTTGAGTTTTACTCCTGATTGGTCGAGAAAGTGGCGCGAGATTTTTTAACCAATCACAGAGCGAAGTAAAGCAAAACCAAAGCAAAACACGAATTACTTTCGACACTCAATTGAAAACCGCTCTAAGACTATAACAGAGTAAAGCCGGGGGAGGGTCTGCTTTTAGTCCCAGTTAGGAAAAAAACTTGGAAGTTAACTGGGGCTAAAGCGCTACAATGGGAGAAACTGCTTCTTGTTTGAGTTGGCAAAAAGTTCCGGTTTCTTGACCTTTTTCTGTTGCCAGATCAAAGAGGAAGGCTGGAAAGAAACTCAGGTTTAGGCTTTCCGGGGAGGTCTGAAGGGAGGTCTCAGTAAATACCCATATCCATAGTACAAATGCAATTTATTTTACAGTACGTAATGCCCTATTCAGGGCTCGTAAAGAGTTTTGAAAACTTTAAAGAAGTGAAAATCTTATGAACTGCTTTCCAGGTGTGAAAATAAAACTGAGGAAGAATTTCTAGGTTGTTTTAAAAAGACAGGTTTGCCGGGGCAGTTTTAAAATACTTCCGATAGAGCCTGTGATGTGAGAAGAATTTAGGTGTAGCAACTTTTGATGATCATTTTCTTTGATCTTGCGCATGAAAATAAGGGCACTGGGTTTGGCAAAAAAGTTTGAAAACTGAACTGATTGCAGGCAAAACTCTATACAGACCCTATATGACGGGTTATAATTTATGTTTTCATTAGTCATTACTGCAAATCAGTTGAACTACCAGTCCATGGTTTAATTTGCGTACGTTAAAATTTCAAGCTATTGGTTGAAAATGGAATAAGCCAGGTTCAAGAATTTCCACTTGGTAAAAAAGTCCCCTCCCCCCCATCCGCCTCGAAAAAAAATGTGATTCCAACAACAGATCGTTGTGGACCAGGGCTTGATAAACGAAAGTGGAATTTCGCAACATCAATAAATCTATCAACAAAAATATTCAATGGCCCTGCTGACTAGCAAAGGAACAGCAATCCTGAACGTTTTATTAATTAGAACGAGTTGAAGGTTGCCAAGTTAACTATGTTACAAATGGCAAACTTAAGCTGGAAGACTCGTTTTTTCACAAGACAAACCTCATACAGTCGAAGCCTTCTTGTAAGCGACCACCTCGGGAATTGCTCTCGTAAGAGAGTGGTCGCTTTCGAGAGACGAGATTTGATATGGTTATGATGACTAATAGTATGGTACTAAAAAAAAGTTTTATTACGAGAGTGGTCGCAATGAGAGCTTCGACTGTACATACATTCATACAGGTTTATTAAAGACGTTTCTAAGACCCGAATAAAGATGTTGAAAAGGCACGAAAATCTTGAAAACAAAAACATGAGGTTGGCCCCGTGAGGTTACATTAACCTGTAGCCCGTTGTATATACATATATACACACATTATTTTCTCCCCTTAAAGTGGGTGTTATATAAGCTGCAAAAAACAAGAAAATGCTATAAAAAGCAAAAAATGCAATATTTAAACTTGGACGGTAATAACAATGTTATAAAATGTAAACTCCAGATTATGTAGAATCGTCATAGACTGGATAAATCTTGGGCACTAGTCAACACGAACTAACACTTAGGCATCATTTTAAACCTTCCCACACGGGGACATCTCTCCTATGATGGCCACAAACGTTCGTACCTACACTTGGCTCGGAAAAGCATGTAGAAACTGACAACCCCGTCTTAAACTGCTAACAAAACAAAACTACTGATGACGTAACTATAAACCCTGTCAGTAACCGGTGTCCTCGTGCTTTAATGGGTAGATAGGTTGCTAGAAGGCCTTAAAAACTGGATGCTTAAATAAACTTGATTATTATCGTCATCATCGGTCATGGTCAACGTCGCCATCGGCATAATCATCAACGTCATCGTCATCATCGTCAACGTGATCGTCATCGTCAACGTCATTATCGTCAGCGTCATCGTTAT